>SNQJ01S0086820.1:24800-41349 GCA_010110895.2 Picea sitchensis
AGTGGTCTGGGTGATTGTTTATACCAGTTTATATTTTCATTTATATAGCTTCCTTTCATACTTCTTAGATTTCAAAATTGCTTATTTACTGTGCATATCTTTTAATTTCAAATTGCTTGCTCATTGTGTGTATCTTTTTGTTTGCAGATCGGTTGTCTAATTCACCTCCATGTATATCTTCTCTTATTTGCAGATCACTTTCTGAATTGTGTATGTCACATAGTATGTGTTTGATATTTATACTCCTAACATTTTGTTTACAGGTTGTAGAAACTGTCTAATTATACTGTCATGTCTTTTTATTCCTAGCTATAAATTACTATGCAGAGTACTAATTTAGATAGTGTTTATTTATCAAGTTGTAATTTCAAATACTCTTTGTAGGTTTTCTTATTTGCTAATTTTGTTTTTAGCATCAACATGATAGGATAAAAATGGATTTTGAATAATGATCTCCAGAATCATCTTAGTGGATTTTGAGTATGATCTTTAATGATAGCTTAGTTAACTTTAGGTTATGATTTTTAATGAAATCCTAGTTATGAATTTTAGTTATGATTTCTAATTAGCATCAATCAAGAGTTTGTACGTTTGCACAGAGTATTTTCATTGTCATCTTAGTTATGAATTTGAATTAGGATTTCTGATTAAGTGCTAATTATGATTTTATAGCTTTGCTTGAGATAGTGATTTTGAACTGAGTATTTTCCAGCAGTTGTGTGATAGGGTGAATGATTGGTGTTGAATCCCTTCTCCACAATGTTTAAAGATCATATGGATTCCAAGAAAATTTAGTATTTCTTTTATGATGGAAAAACTTTCTATAGACTGCCTTATCCATACTTTACATTTCTCCGTAGAAGTTAGCATTGAGTTAATTCCACTTGAACTATCATTAGTAGTTATATGCCATTCGCCATCGAAGACACACTCATCACATTTGAATACTTTCATAACACTCTTGCTTTTAGGTAAGTATATTAATTTTTATTCTTTGCGAGATAGAAATAGTTTTAAGTTTTTACTTTAAGAATAGAGTTCACTTGTCAAGATAGTTTTCATAGATTAATTGCTTACTTGCTTACTTGCTTGTTCATTCAGAGGTAGATAGATCAAATAATTCAGAAATAGATTACTTGTTGTTTTCTTATTCAAAGAGAGATTGAATAGATTAAATAGCTTTGAAATAGATTACTTGTTATTTTCTTATTTAGAGATAGATTAAACAGTCCATAGTCCTCAATTGTTTAAGGCTACTTAGGTCAAATAGTTCATAGTTCTAGAATTTCTTGAAGCTCATTAATTGAAGGTTTCTTTACATAGAATTTGTTGTTTAAATAGATTTTAAAATCCATCTCTTTAAAAAGTAGAATTGTAAATTAAAAAGAGTGTTGATCCCTAGGGTAAACTTTCTCCTTAGCTAGACAATATTTCCATTAGCTTTCCTTTCTGCCTTGGCTCATACTATGCCACAACTCTATGTTTACATACCCCAGGTTGACAATTTAACTGAGGGAATTAGTACATATAAAATACCCATCATTTTTGGCATTGTTGTTGGGGAGTTGTCTTAAGGTAGAAAATAGTTAGGAAGTAGATCATTTCTGAACATTAGCATTAGTTTGGTGGCGGGGGAACTTTAAGGTGAGAGGTAAGAACCTACGCATATGTTATAGAAGGTTCCCCCAAACCCAATGGTAGGTTTTCTTTTTTATTTCTTTCATGAAAAAACTTAGGGACCCAAAGGGTAGATACATCAAAACCAAACCAAAATTTCCGATCAATGTTCCTTCTAACACTTTTGGAGGAAGGAACACTCCACCCATAAACTCCGCAGAAAGATACCATAAAATAGGGGTTAACTCAACTCAAAGAGCCAAAGAAGTCTCTGAAGAGACCAAAACTGGGGACACCATAGAGCATAAAATTGAAACATCAACAATAGTGGGACAGGTGGTAAGAGCACTCGAGCCTTCATCACAACCAACCAACACAACCTTTTCTTTTTCACCACCCTCAGGGGACTCTAACTTTGTAGACATCATTGACCCTTAACAGGTGAATTCTCTTTTTGGAATTTTAGCCAATATAATTGTATTCCAAATTGAAACAACAACTTTGGCACCAATAGTTTCAACAGGCTCGAGTAAAGTCCCGAACATCCAAACAATAGATAAATCTTCTCATCGAAGGAATACCCTTCCTAGAAAAGAACCTTGGGACACTTTGTTATGTTCAAGGATAAAGCCATTAAGTTATTCTCTCCTTGGGAATCAAATAAGTATGGATGATCAGGAGGATCATAACCATGTGAGACACGATGAGGGAGAAGAAGTTGGAAACAAACATAAACCACCTTTGGGTTTCCAATTTTGGATACTGCATAGAATATCAACATGAAGAACATTCCACTCTCTACAATGTGCACCTTTTATGGTAAAAGTAGTGAAGACCTAGAGACATTTCTATTTGAGTTTGACATCTTGTGTAGAAGATACAACTACTTGCAATATTCCCATAAATTAAAACTTTTTCCTACCACTCTCAAGGATTCTGCAGTAATATGGTTCATGGGGTTAGAAGAGTCCAGTATTAGGTCTTGGGAAGAATTGAAAGCTATATTTATTAAAAAATACCAAGACTACTACAAGTCCAAGGATTCTCGTAATGATATTTGTAAAATTCAACAGTTAGAGGACGTGAGTCTCGAGGATTACATGGAACGGTTTGCTTATACCTCACAGAAATCGAAATACCATGACCTTCTAGATGATGCAGTCATGACTCTTTTCCTTAAAGGAATTTTGGAAGAATATCTAGAGACACTTAAGCTGATGGAATCAGGTGACATCTCTCATAAACCATTTACTGAAATCTGTGAAATGTGTAGAAATTACTCAAGGAGTAGAGCCAAAACTGGGAAGAGTGTTCGATATCCTTATAGTAGAAACCTAAAAACAATTATTTTAGGTGGTATGACAAGGGTAGAGATAGGAAACCTATTGGAGAACTTAAAAACCAATATCCTAAGTACAATAGGTTTCCAGTTGGACACCCTAAATATTAAGAAGAAACAGGAGGAGGAGAATGCAACAATGTGCATATTTTGTCCAAGGTGCAGGAGGAAGCATTCCTCAAGGGAATGCCCATTAGACAACATTTCAGTTTGTGGCTTCTGCACTGAAGACCACCCAACTGAAAAATTCCCATCACTGCTCAGTTTATTAGCCATTTATAGAAGTGGGGGTCCTCGGGAATCTTCTTATGCACCTAGGAGGCCATGGCAACCTAGGAGTCAAAATACATACCAGGATCTACCACCTCAAGTTCCACCTTATTATCAACAACCACAACAATGGAACTCACCAAATTAGAAAAATTGGTCCCCACAATATGCTTCACACCACCTTTGGCTACAAGGATGGAGAGGAGAGCATACCCAAGGAAACACTCAGGCTCCACCTATTCCTATGCCCAATCATGCTTACCCATAGTTTCCACCGAATATACAACAAATTTTGATAGGTTTTGTTCCCCCACCTTTACCTCCTATTCCACAACAACTGCAACAATACCAGAATATGAGCTCCCCAAGACCAACATTATTACCGGCACAACCGATTCCTAACCCGAATAACAAACCAACTCAAACTCTTCACAATGTTGAGTTGTAAACCTTCCTGACATATGTTATTTCTCATGTTCCATTACATGAGATTCAACTAAGGTCAGGAAAAGTTCTGGATAGACAGAGGCCTTGAGTAGTCATCCAAAAAGAAGAAGAAGAAGAAACTCCCGAACAACCCACGGATGACACTAAGTGGGAAGATGTTGTCATTCCTAAATACCAAGAACCAAATCTTTCCCAAAGTGAATCTTCACAGATTACAAAATCCCCTCCTTATCAAGAAAGATTAGCTATTGAGAAACCAACGATTCGACTGAAATTTGACATTTTAAATGAATTAGAAAACATTTGTGTCAAAATTCCCCTATTACAAGCCATAAAGGACATTCCAATTTACAGTAAGGTGGTCAAAGAATTGTGTATCAAGAAACCAGGTAGGAAACAAAAAGACCCTCCAATAGTACATTTGATAGGAGAATTGTCTGAATACATATCAGAGCAGCCTAGGGTCACAAAGTATGAAAACCCAAGGAACCCCATAGTAACAATAACCATTAATAGGGTTCCCATTGGAAATACTCTCATAGACCTAGGGGAAACCATAATGTTATGAATGTTACTACCTTGGAGGAATTACAGTTGAAACCTGTTCTTAGACCTACCCCAACTATTTTGGAATTAGCAGATAAGACAAAAGTTATACCTGAAGGAATCTTGGATGATATCATAGTTACATTAGCCTCATGGGAATATCCAGAAGACTTTATTTTCATTTATTCAAAGGATCCTACTAAAGGGCATCCCATTATCTTGGGAAGACCTTGGTTGGCCACATCCAATGCATTTATTGGCTACAGAGAAGGTGAAATAACTATCTCTAATGGACTTTCTATACAAAAGATTACCATATACCCACTAGCTCAACCTATTATGGAGAATCTGTGGTGGATTGAATGTCCATATGAGAATGAGAACTGAGAAGAACCTGTGCTGCCAAGTGATCATTCCTGGGCACTTCAGGAGAAAATAATAGAAAATGTGCTAAATCAATTTATTTTTGTTATCACGTGCGTTGATTTTCCACAATCTTTTCCCCAATTTGAGCACATGTTTTGTGAACAATTTCAGGAATAGTTGGACCCATCAACTTTGTCTTCGACATATTTTATTTTTGAGATAGATGAATCTTCCACATCTTATACCATGCCTTATGAGATTAGTCTCGGGACATTCCTACATATAAATTCCGGACTAGATGCAGATCAACAAGAACAGTTAGTAAATGTCCTTAAAGACCAATCAGGGGCATTCGCCTAGGAATATATCGATATGAAGGGTATACACCTCGAAACATGCATTCATCACATATATACCCAGGCAGAAGTAACACAGGTTAGGAAACCCTAGAGAAGGATGAATCTAGCACTAAAGGATTTAATAAAAGAAGAAATACAAAAGCTATTGAATGTCGGTTTTATTTATCCAATCTCCGACAATAAATGGCTATCCTTGCTTGTAGTGGTTCCAAATAAAGTAACTAGAAAATGAAGAATTTATGTTGACTTCTGGGAACTTAACAAGGCCACTCTTAAAGATTATTTTCCTCTTCCCTTCATTGACCAAGTCTTGGATACCTTGTCAGGGAAGCGATAATTTTCCTTTCTGGATGGATATAGCAGATACAACCAAATTCTCATAGCACTTGAGGATCTGGACAAGACTACTTTCACTTGTCCTTGGGGCACCTATGCCTATAGAGTTTTACCATTTGGTTTGTGTAATGCTCCTTCCACATTTCAACGAGCAGTATTAGGGATATTTGTTGACCTCATTCATGACTGTGTGGAAGTGTATATGGATGATTTTACAGTATATGACAATTCTTATCAGGAAGCCTTAGATAATATAAAGAAAGTCCTTATCAGATGTCAAGAAAGGAATCTATCCTTAAGTCATGAAAAATGTGAAATGTTGTTGATTGAAGGAGTAGTCTTAGGGAATCACGTTTCATTTGAAGGGATTATAGTGGATCTTGCTAAGATTGAGGTAATCGTCAAACTTCCACCTCCAAAGACTCAAAAATAGGTAAGAATCTTTCTTGGACATGTAAGATACTATCGACGATTTATTGAGAATTTTACAAAGATTGTTGCACCCATGTTTGGATTTCTTACAAAAGATGTTGATTTTCTTTGGACTGACCAATGTCAAATCGCCTTTGAAACTCAAAAAGATAAATTATCTGTGGCACCAGTTCTTAGGGGACCTAATTGGGCCCTGCCATTTCACATATCCACTGATGCCTCCGATACTTCAATAGGATGAGTATTAGGAAAAAAATAAAACCAACAGTCCTATGCCATTTATTTTGTGAGTAAGAACTTGTCCCTTGAAGAGTTAAACTATACAGTTACTGAAAAAAAAATCTTCGCAGTTGTCCATTCCATCAATAAATTTCTCCATTATATCACATGATATGAGGTATTTGTACATACAGATCACTCTGCCATTAGATTTCTCATGAATAAAACCATCACCAATGGTCGAGTAACTAGGTGGCTCCTGTTATTACAAGAGTTCAATATCACTGTCCTTGACCGACCTGGAAAAGAGAACTTAGTAGCAGATTTTCTTTCGCGCATTAATCATGAGGGTGATAATATTCTTGTTGACGATAGTTTTCCAGATGAGCACCTCTTTGCACTCTCTGTAAATGCAGCATGGTTTGTAGACATGGAAAATTATTTGGCTACTTGGAAGTTACCAACTCATTTGTCACCACATGAAAAGCGTCGAATTATCACACAAAGTGCAAACTATTCCTGGGTTGGCCATGACCTTTTTCGTACTGGACCAAACTTGATTATTCATAGATGTGTCCGAGAAGATAAGATACTAGAAATCCTACGAAGTTGTCATGATGGACCATGTGGTGGCCATTTTTTGGGAAAACGTACAACATATAAGGTTTTACATTCAGGTTACTATTGGCCTAGCATTTTTAAGGATGCTACCAAATTTGTGAGGAGTTGCGATAGCTTTCAAAGGATAGGAAGACCCACATTAGCTAATGAAATTCCCTTACATGCCCAAGTTATGATAGAACCTTTTGAGAAATGGGCCCTTGATTTTGTAAGACCAATTTCACCCATGTCTTGTAAGAAGAATTATATTTTGGTTTGTATAGGTTATGTCACCAAGTGGGTAGAGGCAAAAGCCTTATTTAGGGCTACCGAAAAATATGTTGTTGAATTCATTTATGAATACATATTTACCTACTTTGGTGTTCCTCATGAGATTGTTATAGACCAGGGAACACAATTCACTTCTAAGATGATGAAGGAATTAACGGAGAAATATGGAATCAAGCATTGTAAGTCTTCTAAATATCACCTGCAAGCTAATGGTCAAGTAGAGTCAACAAACAAAGTTTTGGAAACTATATTAACAAAAAATGTCCAATTACACCATAGGGATTGGGCTGATAGACTTCTAGAGGCTTTGTGGGCATATCATACTACCTGGAGAAATACCATTGGGCATACCCCATACGAACTAGTTTATGGAAAACAAGTACATCTACCAATTGAATTCCAAGTAAGGACTTTCCGTATTGCTACACAATTGGGATTAGACCTAGACGAGGCACAAAAAAAGTTAGACCTACAATTGAACGAATTGGATAAGATTAGACAAGATGCTATCCAATGAACAAAGTTAGTTCAAAACCAGAGGATCAAGTGGCATGACAAATTTATTAAGAAGAAACAATTTCAACTTGGTGATTGGGCTTTGATGTTTGATTCCCGATTCAAAACTTTTAAAGGTAAACTTACCACTTGATGGTTGGGTCCTTATGAGATAGTTACTGTGTATGATAATGGAGTTGTTAAGATAAAAACAATTAATGATGGAAAATCTATAAGGAATAAATAAAGAAGAGTCATCCTCTAACTTAAATACTATCCCAGTCCTAAATAAAATATTTCAAAGTTGCCTCCCCATCTTCTTGCAAACAACAATCTTTATACAAAAATCTTAAAAGATGGTGGACCAGTCTCTGTTGTAAAAGGGTGTAAGAGGCTAACCCATCGAGATACTAAATAGGTCTGCTGGCACCAGGTACTGGCCTATGGTATGACTAGGTACATCCATCGTAGTACTAAACATGCTTGCTGGCAGTGGGGCATTCTACCTAGCGGGGGTGATGATCTGACAAACAATAAATAAAATTCCTAAATCTTAAAACTTGTCTTGATGTACGACATTACTTGTAGGCAAAGCTGAAAATAAGTATGCATGGTTAAGAAAAGGTAAATGAATTCCATCACTTTCCATTGGGAACTAACTTTAAGAAAATCCTAAGACTCTTTCCCCTACCTCTTATTAACTATATGTAGGATGTTCTATCCTACAGGTGGGGCCATATTTTAATCGTCTTATTAGACTAATGTGTGAAATTTATCTCTAAACTTGGAAAACTATAAATCTTAGGCTATTGGGATAATTGTTTGGTTCCCTATATCTTTGATTGTGAGGTGTCACAATACTTAAGAGTGGGGAAGGGGTTTCCTGAGCTGACAAATAAGCACTTCCATCTATATTACAATCCATGAGAAAAGGAAGTAGAATCTCTATAAAACATTATGTCTTATTGTTTTTATGATATCCTGGGCTATTATATCAATAGTTGTTTGTATTCTTATGATAAATTATATATTGATGACATCACTGTGCATGTTATAAGTCTGTTGTGCATTTTTATGTTTATATAATGGAAGATTTCTTAACTGGTTCCTTGTGACTATTACAGATCAATAACAAACTACTAAATTCTCACTATCGTCTGTATTACACGCCTATGAAAAGATGAACAAGTTGTTTTATATTATTACAGATCGATGATAAGGCAATAAAGAATGGATAATCCTATTCACACTCATCCTATCCATGCTCCATGCTCCAGTTCACCATGACTGCCAGAAATTTTTCAAGCTGAGTGCTATGGGTGAATGTCCATAATGATGGGGATAATTTCCACTTACATGGTGTTATAACCCTAAATTGCACCACACATGCTTACCTGGAATCAGGCCAACTCATATCCCTTCTTTGCCAAAACTCTGTTGAACAACTCTTTGAAAATCCTCTTGTGTCAAGGCCCACGCACCCTAACCCATTACTGCACGTGTGTACACACTGACTAACTCGCAACAACCCACGTGTACCTAACAATGCACGAAAAAAGGAAAGTTGTTGATGGAACAAAAATCTATGGGTTAGTTAACTGAAACTCCCAGCCATGCATGGCTGAGGGTTCATCCAAAACCCTAGCTCCTTCTAGCCTATAAAAGAAGGGGTAGGGGTACCATTTGGAAGAAGAAAAAATATAGTGAAGAAACTCTGCCCATTTATGTAATCCATTGTCCCAACCCTTTAGCCTTTCCTCATGTCAAAGGAGATTTAACGCAAAGCAATTGAAGGACAGAAGAAGAGGAGCCCAGGATTAGGTTCAAGGAGTAGTGGCTGGTCTCAGCTTTTGTAAGTTGATTCACTTTCAGTAATAAAAAGAATGCTTTTCCTGTCCCAATTCATGAATTGTCTATGAATTGATTAATTTATGCCTGATTTCTAACCCTTGAGTATAGAAGTAACATGCATGCATAGTTGTTGTTTGTTTTGAGTGCAGGTCATCTGTGGAAGGAGTAGCACAAGCAAGTAATCAAATCACAAAGGAGGATCTACATCGAACGCCGGTAATAAGGTTGGTGGTCCTTTTCCATGCATTTACTGTGAAAAAGGGGGTTTAAATCTTGGGATGTAGGTAAAAAAGTAGTTTCTATTCGGTCAAATCTGCATGCAAGTCTGACCCTAGTTTCCTAGTCCGTAGGGTGTTTTTCCCAACAACAGAATTGGTGACCATACTGGGGAGAATACTCTTTAGGGTTCCTGGATTTATTTAAGTTGGGTAGTTTAAAGACTAGGTTTTCTATTTTTTCTTTGCCTGTCTTTTATTTTTCTGTAAGGTCTGAGCTAGCAGGGAGTCTGGTTTTCCATACCAGCTTTCCCTGACTTTTGCTTGACTGTATTTTTTGGGACACACAAAGGTACACGTGACCTGCAGAAGGCATGAACGTGTGTACCTGCTCCCTATACTCCGACAACCCACGTGTGAACGCTAGCTGTAGAGATAGCAGTAGCGTGTAGGAGTTCAGAGAACCTTAGAGGCAGTCCTCCTCTTCCTTGTTAGAATTACACATTCTCAGGGGGTTTTCTGGAATCTTGTCTCAGTCTTGTTGGTTCACAGTCCTATCTCGGATTGCTTTTTTTCACTTTATTATTCCTTGCATTATTTGTTTTTTCTGTTAGAAAGAGCATCCAAGCCTTCAAGGGATCCTGGTTATCAATACCAAAGGCCTCTTCCTGGTTTGGACTGCTTGTTTTCATATTTTTCCTTATAATTTAGATATACACGCGGCCTGTACAAGGTCAGCCCGTGTGTACAGACTTTCTGTCTCTATTCAGCACGCGTTTGCACGTGTGCTGTTTTAGTGACAATTGTGTGCCTGTACATGATACTTTTTTCTCAGGGTGGGGTAGTCATCCCCTCCTTTGATAAAAAGTATTCCTCTCAGGTGTTTGAATCTAGGTTTGAACAGTCAGTAGGTTAGGATTCATCTTACCCTTAGCTTGCTTTTTCTCAGTTAATAGTTGACAAAAAAATAAAAATTGTTTTATGGTTTTTAGACAAGCGTGAGAGTCATTGTTTGTTCAATTGCCTTTGTGTAATTCTTTACTCAGATTCTTTGCAATCTACGCTTTAAGCCAAAATTGCTTTTCTTGGTTTTTACTTGTCGGTATTTTCCCTTTTTTTCTTTACTAGCAATTAAATAAATAAAAAAATCTCTTTTCATTTGCTTCTTTGGTTGAAGAGTGTGTTTCTGCATCATTAGCTAGGGAAAAGTATTTTATTTCGTAAGTTTTTTGCAGTTCACTTAGATCATAAGTAGCTCATAGTTGAGTGAATTTCCTTTGAGTTTGCTGTATAAAATCTTAGAAAAATTAAAAAAAAAAAAGAAATCTTTCTTTGTGAAAAGTTGTTGAAATTTTGCATTTAGTAAAAGTCTTTTGTTTCCATCTTTTTTCATTCATTTTTGCTTTCGTCTTTACACATCATCAGTTTCACCCTCAAACCCCTTGACATAAGACAAAGTCATAAAAACAACGCTAATTTTAAAATCTACTAGACTTTTATGTTTGTAGGGTTCACAAACTAGTTCAGGACTAGGGCCTTGGATTAGGATGGAGAGGAAACTCTTCAAGGCCATTCAAAACCAAACATTAGAGTCTGAGATAGGGAGTGTCTAAGTTCAGTTTTGTGGAATTTATCCGGGATGCCCCTCTAACATAGGGGATAAACGTGAGGTCGCATGCGGAAAGGTAGCGAAGATAACCCCTCCAAAGCCTGACCAATCGTAGTGGAGAACACATATAAAGGGCTTGTTTTGGGATTCCGTCATTTGCATCTGCCACGGGGCTTCGTGGGTCTCGAATCCATTTGAGGTCCTCAGTTGTCTTCCAAACCATTTGCTCTCGATACCCTTGATATCTTTCGGGCTCGATACCCTGCTCATTGTGGTCTACTCGACTTTCGACTGTACCCGCTTGGTGACTGTTCGCGTGCTGGCAACCTAGTTGCTAATCTATTTAGGGACATACACAGGTGACTGCGGGGGTATACCACGGTACCTAGGATATACATCGGGCCACTCTTTGCAAAGTATACCCGGAGGGTGCTTCCGTGTTTGAGTTGCACTTGCACCGGTAAGTTGCTCTAGTGTTGGTTGTTGTAACTGTTCTTCCAAATGGTTTAGTGATTGCTTGTCTTATCTCCTAGGGGATTCCTTTTTAGTGTGTGTTACTTTTGAACATTTAGAATACCTTAGCGTGTCTTGGATCTTCTCACACAGTGGAGGATCTTGAGCTTCACCAGCCACGAAGGCTTCTTGGCCTACTGCCGATTACACTGGAGCCACCCTCACCACCATTAAGGCGGAAGCTAGACCAACAAGGATCTTTTGAAGTGACCGGGTTACAAACCTTTGTGCTCGAACAACTCCCAGAGGAATCAACAGTTTTGAACCTTGAAGAAGTCGCTCTTGGCTCAGTTGAAACCCCAACCAATGATATCTTAGCACCGTTTATTGTACCAATCCAATTTCACAAACGCCAGACAGTGCCTCAAACAACTATGGAAACAAATGTTGTTACTTCTTTTGGGAATTCTTCAATTCCCACCACAGTTGCTACCACAAGAGAGTCATCTCCTAACTTACCATCGTAATTCTGAGCCACCATGGTCTCGGCCACAACTACATCACATAGTGGACCAAACCCGTCTATGGCGGTAGCCACAACCCCCTTCACACCTAGTGCGACAGGCCCTCCGTTCTCATGCGGTATGCCTAGTTCGGGTACAAGTCTTGCACTAACCTACTCCACTTTATAGACTTTGGGTCTGGGGTCAGGGAGATCTAGTGCTCCTCTACAAGGTCACCTTGGGGGAACTCCTATCCCTTTTAATTCTTTTCCTTACGTAGGAGGTCATATCCCTCCTTCTTCCCCTTCGCTCGGTGGTCCACATCAGCAGTCCACCGGGTAGCCTACACACACTAGTTTATTTGGAGTAGGGAGTCAAGGAACACCTTCTCACAGTATGTTGGTAGGGTTGACACTGTTTTCTTGGAACAGGACACTTGGTAACAACACATTCTCATCCGCCACTTTTCTGACTGGGGGCAACCCCATTTTTGGACAATCCACTCCTGCGCAGAGTACTGTTCCTTCACAGGGGGCACACATAGCAAGACCTTGGAACTCAGGAAAAGGATCCGTTCCCTCCTCCAGAATGTCATTTTGGGGTAATTCTTTCCACAGTCAATGGAACCCTGGACAAACTACTATGCCTCTCCCCGCAGGGCTAGCATGGGGTAATCCTTCCCAAAGTCTGTCGAATACAATGCATGCCCAACACTCTATGTCCTTCTTGGGAAATCAGCCGATGATGTCTCCACAGATGAAAAATATTTACACTGGTCAGGGCCATGGTTTCTACTAGAATTTGGGCCAACAACCAAACTTTTCCTGGCAACCTGGTGCCAGTCAAACTCCAGGACCCTTTTTCCCAGGTTATCAGTAGCAACCCAAACTACTATTCCTGGTGACGTTACACTTGCTAGATTTGACAAGGTTATTAAATGATCTTATTTTCCACGATCCACGTTGGAATCCTATGCCGATGAAGTTGCCTTAGGACATTCCAAAGTTTGAGGCCAAGCCTAATGAAGATCCAGGTGATCATGTGACTACCTTTCATCTTTGGTGTTCATCTAACTCATTGAAAGATGACTCCATACAGTTTCAATTATTTCAATGTACTCTTATCGGGAGTGCCACAAAATGGTACATCGAGCTCGATCGCTCAAGATACTCTTCTTTTGGCGAACTGGTGATGGCCTTCCTTAACCATTTCCAGTTACTTGTGAGATACGACACTAGCACAGAGCTGCTCGCCAATTTCAAACAGACAACAGTGGACCATATCTCTGATCATATCCGAGAATGGAGATGCCGGAAGAGTCTAATCAAAGTACCAGTCCCACCAGCATTCTTGCTTGAGTGGTTCCTTAAGTCTTTGGTCCCACAATTATCCAAAGATGTCGCAACATCCAAAGTTTTCTCCGAAGAAGATGCCATCATGCGGTCTCAACAGTTTGAGCTCATCTATTCTCAGTCTGGTTTATTATACAACATCTTGCTAGATGTGCCACGTTTGATACTGGATAAAACTAGACAGAGAGCTGGACCACATGCTGATGGTATTGTTGGTTCATCACAAACTAAGCCCATTGAGCAATTGACAAAAGAGTTGCAACAGTTATCCATACAACACACAACGGCCAACCAAACTACTGCTTTGGCTGCTCCCCCTACCCAAATGTCGGAAGTACACACCGTGCAATCGACTAACCCAAAGGCCACCCAGCAGCCTGAAGGGAAGAAAAAACAACGAAATAAGGGTAAGGGGGATAAAAAACCCACTGATAATGATGGCGGGGACAATACAGAAAAACAGAAGGCGAGGTATCCATGCAACTTGTGTGCGGAAGACCACCCGACCCATCTTTGTCCTCGACTTGTAGAGGCCCAAAAGTTTGTCACACAGCAACAAAAAGAAGTGTTGACTAATCCATTTAAACATGGGAAAAATCTCACTCAAGCCTCTACAAGCACAGAAGAGGGCAGCCAAGAAACCTGCCCGCCTCCAAACAATCCCTCATCCGTGAATGTATATATGGTTAGGAGTGATGCTTTCATATCAATTAGAGTGCACGACTATAGTAAACCAAGCATTTCTGAGAAGGGTAAAGAAGATGATCTCCCATCTCTTCCTCTACAGATTGAGAAGATGTTGGGATAAACAATGACACACATTCCAAATGGTGCATTTAAAAAATCTTCTCACAACCCAAATGCAAGGGCCGCCGAGAATTACTCTGTGGTGGAAGATTTATCACAAACCCCTTGTGCGATGTCTTCTTTGGAGGTCCTCCAAAGCTACCCTGCTCAGAGGAAATCCTTGTTAACCTATTTGGGCTCTACTGAGACTTGTAATCTGGGCACCATCATGTTAGATACAACCAACTTAAAACCTCGTCTGCCTTACCACGTAGCGTTTCAAATAGTAGTGGCTCATACCACGAAATTTTTTACACGGAATATCTTCCGCACGGTGGTCGACGAGGGTGCAGCGACATGCGTTATGTCATTAGCATGTTGGAAGGCCATTGGCCATCCCGCTTTGTCTCCATCACCTACTCTCCTCATTGCGTTTGACGGTCATTCTTTCCGACCACATGGCATCATTCCTTCTTTCCCTATGCAGTTAGGAGGGAAAACCGTGTGTGTCGAAGTAGAGGTAGTCAATGCTCCCATCGAATATAACCTCTTGTTGGGATGGAGTTGGACTTATGCTATGCAAGCTGTGGTTGCTACAGTTTTTCGAGTCTTGTTGTTTCCACACGAGGGTCGGATAGTGACCATCGATCAACTGTCTTTCTCCAGACCTGACCCAGCTTTGGGGGCATCCACGGTCTCGATGATTGATAATCTTCAACCAGGTATCGTTAATGTAGGAGTTGGTTTGTTCTCATCCTTGATGGGTACCTTCGATTACCCACCTCCTCATGACGATATCAAATTTATATCTAATCACCATAAGGTTGAGATTTTTCAAGTTTCGTCGTTCCGCTCGATTTACTTTGAGGATCCTTGGATTCTTCCTTCCCCATCAGCCACGATGGATGAAACATAGAACTTAGGCATGTCCATGCCCTTATCTACCATTGAGGTAGCGTACTCTTTAGTCCAGTAAGCTTCAGCTAACCCTGATCTGACTCCTGCACTAGAGTTAGATCCACTTCTAGAGCCTATTTGGGCTCAGGTTTCTCTTGATAACGTCGATTCGTTAGACTTAGTCTTACCTTCTGATGAAGCAGTAATAGAAGTAATGACTAGTCCGGACAAACCTTGGGAAGATCTTCATCACAGATCATATTTCCTCCCAGAGTTAAGCCGAATCGAAGCAGGAGAATTCACCGTTACCATGACGAGAGATCAACCATGTCCTATTAATCTCTTAGATACAAAGGAAATTTATGTTGAGGGAAATATGGTGACTATCACTAAAACTATACCCATAAACATCTCTCGAAACCCTGGAGTCATGGAGAATGTCTTTGTCGGAGTGAATTGCTCCCCCGAAGAAATTCAAATTTACACGGATCTTTTCAAAGAATTCCGCAACGTTTTTGCTTGGTCTTATGAGGAAATGCCAAGTATTGATCCAAAAATAGTTGAACATGAAATCACAACGTATCCCAATGCCAAGCCTGTTCGACAAAAAATTCATCCAGTCAATCCCAAGAAAGCAACAACCATCAAGATTGAGGTTGAGAAATTGCTAAAGGCAGGTTTTATTTATCCTATCCATTTGACTCAATGGGTGTCAAATCCTATGCCGGTCAATAAAAAATAAGGCACGATTCGTGTATGTACCGATTTTCGTGATTTGAACAAGGCATGTCCCAAAGATAATTTTCCAACACCATTCATTGACCAGATCATTGATGAATGTGATGGTTGTGAAGATTTTTCGTTCATGGATGGTTTTTCAGGATA
The DNA here is from genome assembly GCA_010110895.2 of Picea sitchensis. Classification (NCBI taxonomy): domain Eukaryota; kingdom Viridiplantae; phylum Streptophyta; class Pinopsida; order Pinales; family Pinaceae; genus Picea; species Picea sitchensis. The sequence goes on from SNQJ01S0086820.1 coordinate 40,669, forward strand.
TAATCAAATCCAAATCAAACCTGAAGACCAACACAAGATGACATTCATTTGTCTGTGGGGTACATTCACATATCGTAAGATGCCTTTTGGCCTTAAAAATGATGGAGCCACATTCCAATGGGCCATGTCTTTCTCTTTTCATGACCTCCAGCATATAATCGAGGCCTATCTAGATGATTTAGCATCACTCTCTCTCAAGCGCACGGATCATCCTACACACCTTAGACTAATATTCGAACATTGTTGCTACTTTAGGATTCGCTTGAATCCAAACAAGTGCAGCTTCTGCATAACGTCAGAACGTTTGTTAGGTTTCATTGTATCAACAATAGGGATCATGGTCGATCCTCTCAAGGTGGAGGCAATAATCCAGTTTCCCCCCGCATGCACAATCCTACAAATTCAGAGTCTACAAGGCAAGGCGAACTTCTTATGACGCTTCATCGCCAACTATGCCGAAATCACCAAGGGATTTATACATTTACTAAAGAAATACATTCCTTTCTTCTGGGACGAAGCTTCTCAATGCTATTTCGATGCATTAAAACATGCCCTCACAACTGCACCTCTGCTACGACCACCTAGCTATAACAAAGATTTCTTATTATATTTGGCTACCGCAGAGTCAACCATTGGCATGGTTTTAGTTCAGGAAGACGATTCATTATCAGAATACGTGAT
>SNQJ01S0086820.1:65085-79445 GCA_010110895.2 Picea sitchensis
AGAAACTGAAAAAACAATCAGAGGTTTCAGTTTGGAAAATGAACTTAATAAAATTAAAATTCCCATGCCTTTGGTTGAGCTTGCAAAAAATCTGATTTATAGAAATCAAATTGATAAATTGATAAATTGTTCTGATGTTGATTGTCACGCAGATGTTATTAATCTACAAGATGAAATACCTACGATCATGTTTGGTCCACACATCGAAAACACTAAGGATTATGTTACTCTGTTTTATATTACGCTAACTGTGCATGACCATTTACTCCACAATTGTATGTTAGATCTTGGGCCTCTCATAATTTAATGCCTAAACTTATCATGGAGAATATGGGCCTCCAAATTACTAGACCTTATCAAGACTTGTATTTGTTTGATTCCAGAAAAGTTAAGTGTCTAGGAATGATCAGAGATTTGGCAGTAAATATTGCACAGATCCCTGTAAAAAGTATCCTTATGGATGTAGTCGTTGTTGACATCCCTTCCAAGTACAAAATGCTTCTATCCAGGTCTCGGGGCACCAAATTAGGAGGATCACTTTAGCTGGACATGACTTAAGCTACAATCCTAATTTTTGGTGGACAACTCACTCTACTATATAGAGAAACTAGACTGGTGTATACGATAGGTGATCCTCACAATTCAAACAATTACCCATTGTATGTTGCTGATTAGGACTTAGGAAATTGTGTATTATCAATAGATGATGATTTAGAAGAATTTACAGAAGAAGAAAATAAAAAAGTAGAGAAAACAAAGAAAAGTGTAAATAGTAGAGGAGTATGGAAAATGTTTTTTGATGGCGCTTCATCCTGTGAAGGAGCAGGGGATGGAGTGTTATTTGTAGCACCAGGAGATGAGTATGTTATCCCCTTTTAATATAGATTACAATGGGAGATTGATTATACAAATAATGTCTGTGAGTATGAAGATCTAGTCTTAGGATTAGAGGCTGCCACAAAGTTAAAAATCGAACATCTAATAGTTTATGGTGATGTAGAGCTTATTGTGAAACAAATAAAGTAGCAATATCAAGCTAAGAATCCAAGTATGAGGTCATACATAAATTGTGCCTATGATTTGATAGAAATTTTTTTCTCATCCTTTAATATTCACTCTATTCCCAGAATGGAAAATCAACAAGCAGACTCTTTAGACAAAGATGTAGTGACCTTTGTACCACCTACTATCCTAAAACTGAAATATCATATTGAAATGAGACATATACCTTTGATCCTGAACAATGTTCAACACTGGAAATTCTTTGAAGATGACGAACAAATTAAATAGTTCCTTGAAATGGTTGACAAGTTCTCTGAGACTCACATAGATCAGGAAAACCAGAATGATCCTATCTGGTTCATGCAGGATGGTGAAGGCCTAAAAAGTTCCAATATAAGATCGCAAATCATCGCATGCTTGTGCTTAAGATCAATCATATCCCTAGAGGTCTGATCCCCTTAGAGATATTACTTGACCATGATGACATACCTTTAAAATCTACCTTACGACCTCAGCCTGAAGAGATTGATGACTGTAATATAGGAACTGAGGAAAGTCCTAAACTGGTCAAGATATCTAAATACCTTCCAACCCAAATGAAGAATAATTACATCGAGTTTCTTAGGCAATATAAATAAGTTTTTGTGTGGTCTTATGATGATCAAAAAACTTACGATACCTCTGTTATTAAACACAAGATTCCTCTAAAACATGGTATCAAACCTTTCAGGAAGAAACTCAGGAAAATAAACCCTATTCTCCTGCCTATGATAGAAAGGGAAGTCAAGAAGCTTCTTGATGAAAATATTATCGTTCCACTTAGATATTCCAAATGGGTAGCAAATTTGGTACCCGTTAGAAAGAAAAATGGTGAAATAAGGCTTTGTGTGGATTTCAGAAACTTAAATTGGTCATCCCTCAAAGACAACTACCCACTACCAAAAATGGATCATGTTCTATAAAAATTAGTTGGAGCTAACATCATTTCTATGATTGATGGTTTTTCCGGATACAATCAAATTGTTGTCCATGAAGATGACAAAGAAAAGACCGCATTTACCACTCCATGGGGAACATTCATGTACGATAAAATGCCATTTGGTTTGATGAACGTAGGGGATACTTTCCATAGAGCGATGGAAATCACATTCATCGGTGAGAAAGACAAATTTGTTGTTATTTATCTTGATGATTTGATGGTTTTTTCTAACTCTGATGCAGAACACCTACTACACCTTAGGCAAACCTTCGAAAAATGAAGAAAGTTCAGTTTGTCTCTTAATTCTAAGAAATCACATTTCGCTATGCAAGAAGGTAATATTTTGGGTCATATAGTGTCGGAAGAAGGAATCAAGGTTGACTCGAAATGAGTCGAGGCTATAGACATGATTAATATTCCTAGGAACAGAAAAAAAATTCAATCTTTTTTAGGAAAGATCAACTTTTTGAGAAGATTCATTTCCAATTTTGCTGAAATAATTAAATTGATTACATATATGTTGAAGAAGGATAGCAAAGTGAAATGGACCGTCGAAGCTAAATCATCATTTGAGCAAGTCAAGAAAGCTACAAGCAAAGCACCAGTGTTATCTAGTCCAAACTATACTAAGGAATTCTTGATCTTCTCTTTCTCTTCTAAACATAATATCGCAACAGTGCTCCTACAAAAGAACGAAGAAGGTTTCAAGTAGTCGATAGCCTTTTTCAGTAAAAGTCTCAGAGATGCATAATTTAAATATGACATACTTGAAAAACAAGCTTATGCAATGGTGAAAGATCTCAAAGCTTTTAGACAAATGTGTTTCATTCCAAAATAACCTCTTACATGCAAATGGGTGCTGTCAAAGACATCTTAGTTCAACTAGATAGTGATGGAAAGAGAGGTTGGTGGTTGGATAAAATTTAGGAGTTCAATCTAGAATTAAAGCTGAACAAAATAGTCAAAGGTCAATGCCTAATGAAACCGTTAGCCGAATCAAATTTTAGGGCGCTCAGAATAAATCACCTAGAATCACATGGATATCTCTTAGATATAGAGGAGCTTGATGATCAGACACCTACAATTCAGATTGAAGATAAGTTTTCTTCCTCTATTTGGTATTTTGATATTGTTTCATACCTCCTTACCCTTCAGTGCCCGAAAGACACGACTCTATCCAAAGAAAGAACTTTGAAGCTACACGCAGTTAAATATTGTATTATTGATGGCTAGTTGTACTGGAAGGATCCTCTAGGTTTATTTTTATGTTTCTTAACATAACTTGAAACAGAAAGTGTCATAAATGAATTTCATGAAGGAGTATGTGGAGGACACCATGCCTCGAGGGAAACAACCTACAAGATTTTAAGAGCTGGATACTATTTGCCAAAGTTATTTACTGACATAAATGCCAAGGTCAGAGCCTGCAACTCTTGCCAACTTTTATCTGGCAAGAAAAAGGTCCCTACATTACCTTTAATATTGATCAAAGTAGAATCTCCCTTTCAACAATGGGGTCTAGATTTCATTAGAGAAATCTATCTGTAGTCAAGTGCCCAACATAAATGGATTTTAACCGCTACCGATTACTTCACGAAGTGGGTCGAAGACTTTCCAACTCAGAATGTTACGGATTCAGTGGTAATAAACTTCTTGGAAGAGAAAATCCTATCGATATTTGGTTGTCCTTGAAAAATAGTCATCGACAATGCCCAAGCTTTCAAATCTATGGCAATGGTCAATTTCTGCCAAAAGTACAACATTGTGTTAGGACATTCTACAACCTATTATCCTCAGGGGAATGGGTTGACCGAATCATCAAAAAAGATCCCGATGACTATAATAAAAAATGTGTTGACATAAAATAAGAAGGCTTGGCACGTTCACTTGAAATACACCTTATGGGCGAATCGAATCAGCACCAAGAAATCAATAGGTATGTCCCCTTTTCAAATGGTTTATGGTACAGACATTGTACTTCCTATAAATCTCACTCTTCCTATGATGAAGCTCTGACAAGACGCAAATGAAGAGAAAAATGACATTACAAGAAGGATAAATCAAATAATCGAAGTCCAACAAAATAGGGTCGAAGTAGCTGACAGACTTTAGAAGTACCAAGATAATATGAAGGCCCTTTTCGATAAAAAGGCTAAAGTCAGGGAGTTTCTTCCTATAGATCTAGTTTTAAAGTGGGATGATAGAAAAGAGGATGCGGGAAAACATGTCAAGTTTGACCATCTTTGGTTCAGAGCATTCAGGATTGGAGTTGCTGAGGGGAAACAATCCTTCTTATTGGAAAACCTCGATGAAAAAATTCTTAACGCTCTTATCAACGGGCGTTACTTAAAACATTTTATGTAATAATCATTTTCTAGATTCCCATTAATACAAGCTATTAGAAGAAATATAAGGATACATCGGGATCCAACACTCATTTTTCAAAAACATTCATTTTGTCTCAAAACAGGTGATAAATTAACAATTTACTTGATTGAAAATACAAAGGAAATTTGATGTATGAACTCTTATTCTGCTAAGTTCAATCTAAAATTTTAGGGAAATCTTATCATATGTAAAGGAGGTTTCACTCATATAGATGTTTTCACCTGATCAAATATAAGAGAAGTATGACATTACAACTTAATTATGAAGCCTTCTCTGAATGAAATAAAAAATGAAGTAAACATAAAAAGAAAATAAGAGTAAAAAAGACTTGAAAGGAAGTTTGAGAATCAATAAACAAACTTATGTGGGAATGAGATTCTTTTTCATCAGACCCTCTAAATCTTTGTTCTGTTTTATTCTTCCTATCCCCGATCTTTTATTCTCTTTTGATTTTCACTACCTTTCCTTAGTCTTCATAGAAAGAAATAATTTCACCTTGACTTTGAAAACTTAAAAACATATCTTCAAAATGAGAATAGGCGAAAATATTTATGCTCCTCTAATTTTAACTGAAAGAAAGCATGTTTAGGCTAATCCTGATAACTTTAGCTCTTCTATCAGATTTTAAAGTGAATAATTCGCTCAAGGTTCACCCCTGAAATTCCAAATCCCTATAAATCTTCCCTATAGGCGAAGGTGTATTGAAGATTGGAAGAAAATTAGTTTCAGAGTATACTTAAAAATTATGACAGACCTTTTAAAAAAAAAATTTAAGTAGATATCATCCCTTGTATAATACATACAAATTGATTGCCCCCACTTCAAAATATTAAAATTTAAGACATGCGGTGAAAGAAAATTCATTAATTGATTGCCACCACCTTGTCCAAGAAAAATGGTGAAAGGAAATTCGTAATTCGATTGCCCCCATTTTGTCCAAAAGGAGATGATGAAAGGAAATTCATGTAATGATTTCTCTCATCTCAACAAAATGCAAAAGTGCTAATTGAAGTGGTGAAAGGAAATTCAATGGGAAAGGTAGATAACTTCATCGGGGTACTGAAGAGGCTCATTGGCAGTAAAGCAATATCTATGATATTTGTATGGCTATCATACATATCTACAAAACATACTCTGACATCTAATTTTCTTTCGAGTAATATTTACATTCTGAACCAACGAGGGATTCCCTAAATAAATCTGTTACATATACTTAACCTTGATGCGAACAAAATCAATCAAAATATGATATTTCGGTTAAAGTTATTTTGATTATATTAAGCAAATCCAAACTTAGTTTTAGGAAAGAGAAATTTTAAACAACCTAACTTGAGATCAACGATTAGATGTGTTTTGAAGGTTTTCTAAGGTTCGGTTGAAGTTAAATTTTTCTCTGTATCATTAATCCCTAAAAGTGTTTCCCATAAATGCAATAATGACTCCATTTACCCAATAAAGGCACTTGGCCTAGTGTTCTTCTATGTATCACAGGGAGACATGATCCGTAGATGGAGCCTATGTTGGAAGACATACAATTCTGAACTTTTGAGCTTTATATTCTTCATCTCATGAAAATATAATCTTTCCCAAAATGGTAACTTAGAAAATAAATTTCAAATTTTAAATCAAATTCATTTCTATTTAATTAGTAATAAGATGTGCATGATGTCCATCGTTGATGCGCTTTATCGTTTGATCGAACGATCCAAATAGCCCCCAGAGTTTTTTAGTTGCCTATTTTTTAAAGAAGTAAATTTATAACGGTCGTTTCGGATCTCCACACTTTAGATGTTGCAATAAGTCTTAACAATAAAAACCTCGAAGCTCTAAGACCCGAAAGTGTCCACTCATCGCTTTTCCTAAACCATTAAAAGACACGAGTCATAGGACACGTGTATTTTTTGAGTCTTCCCTGAGTTGACACATGGCACCCATTTCTGACATTTTTGTTTGAAGATGTAAATGTGTTGAACCTGCACAAAATAGATCTAGATAAATAATAATACACACATTTGTAGAGAGAATTGGAGAAAGAAGAAGAAGGAGAGAAACAATGGAAGAATTCTCATTAACTGTATTCCACACTCAAAGAGTGGATAATTTACAATAGATATAGGATACATGAGTAAATAATGAGCCATAGTGGTGGTATAGAGTGATCTAGACACACACCAGTAGTTACGGGAGTGAACTGCCACCTAGTCTAGTCTCTTAGGCAATTACACGAGTGAACTGCCACCTAGTTGAGTTAACTAGTCAACTAGTCTTTAGTTAACTGACTGAACACAAAGTAGTGAGGAGTTAACTCAAGAAAGAGTGAATAATTTACAATAGCTATAGGATACATGAGTAAATAATGAGCCATAGTGGTGGTATAGAGTGATCTGGACACACACCAACAATTACGGGAGTGAACTACCACCTAGTCTAGTCTCTCAGGAAGTTACAGGAGTGAACTACCAATTAGTTGAGTTAACTAGTCAACTAGTCTTCAATTAACTGACTGAACACAGAGTAGTGAGGAGTTAACTTAGGAAATCAAGGGTAATGCACCAGTTTGGTGATGATCCCAAGGAAAGTGCACATTAGCATGGTRATCATCCCAATGTTTCATGGTGACAAAACCAATGAAACATCTAAACTCAACTCAACTAGTCAAACTAAAGTGTTAATTGAAAGAGAATATTCTCTAGGTGGAATATTCTCCCCTAAAATATAGGAGACTAGATAATGAATAATTATGACTAATAAACAAGGAAAAACCTTAGGAAAAATAAATCCTAGGTGTGTGTGAAGTAACTCCAACAGAAGATTCATACGATTCCAAGTAACACGTGGCACCTTCCTTTTTTCCACACGTCATCTAGAACGACGTCATCTATGAAATGTCACTATGAGAGATGGCCCTTTGAGAATATAACAAAGAACTAATTAACAAATCACTTAAGCACCAAAATGTCGAAGTATTGAATGATAATTAAATAAGTTAATAAAGATCAAGAAATAATTAATGACTTTGTACTTCGGGGTTCAGGCACTTACCCTGTATTGTATCCTAAAATCTCCGAAGTCCAAATTTCCAAAATGCTTAAAGTTAAATATGATTAATTAAGAATTTTATTAGATAATTAATCACTTCGTAGTTTTGGGTTTCAGGAATTCCCTCTCGAGATACATTTAAATTTCCCAAATTCCTAACTCTCGAGACACTTGAAATTGACAAACCTTTTTAAAAATCATTAAATAAGGTTTTAAATGTGATTATCCAGGGATTAACCTTCACAGATTCAAGAAATTCTCACGCTGTCTCATCTAAAATACCCGAACATGAATCGTCGAATATTAATGGAATTTATGACTAATTAACGGTAATGATTCAAACACGTATTGTGGATCGCCAGGTAGACATTTCCATTAAAGTTAATAATTTTTCTGTTAGTGAAGCTATACTAGAATCAATGCATCTGATTTGAACAAAAATACTTCGATTTTGAATTCATTTTCACCTTCTGCAAATTAGCAAGTTTTATCTGATTAAGGAGCTCACACAATTTCTCTACAATAGGTAACTTCATTTTTTCTCTTGATATTATGGCACCAAAAAAAATGATGAAGAAGCCTGATATGACGGACGAGATTTCAAACCCAAATGCAGATATTTTATCAGACACAATGCCTCGAGCCATAAACACTGTTAAAACTTGGACATAGGTTTTCGAAATCTTGGAACAGGAAATCATAAACTGTACAGAGGATTCTAGTGATCAAGTAGATGAATATTTTATGGCCAAGCTCAAACATGTAGCCCAGTTAGAGCTACACAATATAGCATCATGAACGATACTCATGTCGTATAACAACATGATAAGTTGGGCCTTGGAAAATGTTGATGTCCAGACTAGGAGCATCGTCAACCATCATAAGTTTGTCATTGGTTCTTTCTGATCAGAACACCTCCAAGTAATGTATAAGCTATCTCTTGATCCTAAATATACTTACAATGTTGCATTTGTTTTGGAGTTCGAGCAAAGGGAATGCATCCAATGTGACAAGAGTTGTCCCGATAAAATATGGTCCTAGTGGGGGCACCCAGAGAAGTTTAGAGCCGAAGCTCATGGTATGTATTCCACAACATCGTTGGACACTCACATGATTCTCTGTCGATTGTTCGGGAAGAAAAACCCTACTCATTTACCAGTGGAATGGGTATCTATCATGCACAAGGTGGCCAAGGGCTACACTTTTAATTGGTCCAAAATGCTATCAGATAACTTGGCCAAAGGAATTACTGAATACAAATTAGTGAAATCAAAGGGGCAGCTCACCCCTTTCTATATGTCTATGTATGTCATGGATGCCATCTGTTTCATGACACCTTTCCCATTGATGAATTGGCGCTGGACCTTGACTAGTGCAAAGCCTATTCACTTCAACCATTCCAAGATGTGGGAGGTAAAATCCAAGGATTTCTTTTATGAAATATCTCACAATGTAGTGGTCCTTGTTAATATAGCCCTGTATGGTCACCCACCTCCTTGAATTTTAGATAGGATTATGGGGAATCTAGGTAAACTAGCAGATTAGTTTATTGAAAAGAATTTATCTTATATCAGGGTTTTTGGATGCTCAGTCCCTCCCCATGCTCTCCCACAATTTTTACAAGACCGACTGGTATGCAGAGAAGTAGCCTACTAGATAGTAACAGGAGGAATCAGTAAGGAGATAAAGGAAACACAGAAAAAGGTATGGATGACTTTCCCTATCCAAGTTGGCATGTTTTCACTATTGGATTTCGGTCACTCAAATGTGGAGGTTGCGTCTTTGGAAGATGTCAAATTGGTTGACATTGAGTTAAAAGACATGATCCACATAAGATTGTGGAAAGCCTAGCCCAATTCAGCATGAGGTGTTATGTGCATGAAAACTCCCTGTACGATGAAATATTTAGGGGAGTTAGATCCTACGAAGAGGTGCAAGACATATTTCAAACCCTGCCCCAGACCAACAAGAAGGTTTTATCAGTTTTCAAAGACATAGATGGAATATCCTACCTAAGATACTACAAGGAGAACAAATAACCACTCCCCCTTCCTAGGAAGTCACATCAACGGGTTCAGAAGCGAGCCACTCTAGTAAACGAAAAGTTGAGGAAACCCCAAAGAGCTCGAAGGTATGGACTCAACAATTAGAAGCATTGTTGTCAGACCCATTGAGCCCCCAGGATTTAGAACAGATTAAATCTTACATGAGGCGGGGACCTGATATACCCCCTTCGACGCCAACCACCTCTATTGGTACCTCAAATACAACAGAGAAACAACAATCGATGGAGATTGGTACTCCCATTTCATCATTTTCGCCTCTACAATCCAGCTTTGGAAACCCTAGAAACATAATTATTTTGGTTAGCGACCTTACTCCCATCTCACTCGAAGAGATGCCACCTGGATTTATTCTTTAGTAAGAAAAGGAAGGCCATCATGAAAGGAGAATCACACCAGAAATATGGAGTAAAAACCAAAAGGCAGAGAATGGTGTATGATGGAAATGATCGAGATGATACAAAATTCGCAAGGAAGTCATAGGTTCATTAGTCACTTTTGCCACAACAAATCAATGGTATGTGAACAATTTGGCCGAATAACTGAGGAAGAAGTGTCTACTGGTAGATCACTTGCAAACTCAAATACAGGCCATGGATCAAACTGTAAGGAACAATATGAACCAAGACTTTGAGAAAATCAGAGCTCATGACCGACAACAAATCCAATAGCTGCGGGATAGCCTCGAGGAGCTCCATCAAAATTTACAGGCTAACCAAGGATTGGTCACTCAATGTGATGAATTGATAAGAAATTTCAAGTCAGATTAGACCTGACTGAAGGCACATCAGTAGATATCTCAACCTTCCACACTCAAGCGCTGGAAATCAACGAAAATTTGGAAATGGCCCAACATGATCTTTTTATGAAGATTGATGCCATCCAGAAATGCTACCAGGTAGTATACCTTGCTCTGAAGGATATCTATATTAAGGAAAGATAATCTCTCTCAAACTGAGTTAGGTTTCAAGAATCCATCATATTGGCACATAAAGGTAATGCCATTAATTTTCCTCTGCTCTCTCCTTCTGAGAAATTATGAGGAGATATGGTCCTAAAGGTGTGGGAAACGAATTTGGTAGAGAGCAAGAGATTATCCCGGAAGGTAAAGGAAGCTTTCCAAGAAGCATTATCATCGCTAGAAAAAATACTAATTGATTTTGAGGGAAGCAGTATCGTGGAGGCCCATGGGGAAAATCAATATTTAAATGAACCATCATAATTCTAGAAAGAACAAAGAAGAAAATTTGGAAGCCATTCAAGAAATGAGCTAGATTGATCTTCTTAAGATTAATAAATGTCTAGTGAACCCAAGTTCACAGTCTTAGGCCATAGCTTAGGAGGTGAAAAGGATCCAAGAAAAGTTGCCTTAGGTAGAGAGGAATTTATTCACTTTCGAGGTAAACAAAACAATTGAGCCATCAAGGTTGGTGTTGGAATTTTTAGATAGATGCAACCAATGCATTGAATGTGGAAAATAAAGGACAACTGGGAGCAGGTAAGAAAATGTCATTGCATTGCTGAGCATAGTTGGAGGGACAGATGGAAACAAAACTAAAACGGCTAGGACAATATGCTAAATTATTAAGAAGACCAAACGACAATTATGTCCCGGCTAAAGGAATGAGGAAAATAAACGTTTCTGCCATCTGACGAAGAGATAGAGGAGAACGCCAATGGAGCTCATCAGATATCTCATTCAGTTGTCCTATTCAAATATATGTTATTTTTATTATGAGAAGTCCAACTGTTTGAGTTGTGATAGTTTTTTATATATACATAGATCCAATATCTATTCAAGGTTGCCTCTTGCCGGATGTAATAGAGAAACCTCTCCTTTTTTAGTATTAATACAAGTGCAGACAAATATTCCAAATTCTATTCAGTTTGAGTTATGTGTTTCTCCTGTATTTCCATATCTTTGAATTTCTTTATGTAATTCCTTGATAAGTGATTGATTCCAATTTAGTATCACAACTACTGTAATCATATTATCTCAGTGATTTGTTAAGTAAGAAGCTTTTTCCTCTGTAATTGTTGTAAGTAATACAAGACCTACAAGCTATTTGAATTACTGCATCTCATATCCTGTTCAAGAGTGCACTCTTTTCTTTCTTCTACTGCAAACAAGGTGATATTCATCTGCCATTGATGCCTATATTTTTTTAACAGTTTTGTAAGTTTCTCCCACACCATTTGATATCAAAATTGTGACTCAGACAACGAAATACGACCTATGTACTATCTTATTATTAATTTCATTTAAGGATTTTTCTTATATAACTAAAGGTACAAAAAACAGTCTTTAAAACATTCCTTTTAAACATTCTTGATGCCTGACATTACTCTTTGAGCCTTAAGTTTAATCTCAGGAACAACAATTTACACATACATTATCTCCATTTTTTTGTATACTTTATTTTTATGATCAATGCCAATGTTGTGTTAGCTTAGTGACTGTGTTTTCCTATTGAAGTGTTGCCATGACCTTCTAGGGGGGCCACCAGTGGTCTGGGTGATTTTTTGTACCAATATATATTTGCATTTATATAGTTTCCTTTCATACTTCTTAGATTTCAAAATTGATTATTTACTGTGCATATATTTTAATTTCAAATTGCTTGCTCACTATGTGTATCTTTTTATTTTCATATCGCTTTTCTAATTCACCTCCCTGTATATCTTCTCTTATTTGCAGATCAATTTATGAATTGTGTATGTCATAGAGTATGTGTGTATGTCCATCGTTGTGTGTTGATATTTAGACTCCTAACATTTTGTTTGTAGGTTGTAGAAGTTGTCTAATTATACTATCATGTCTTTTTCTCCCTAGCTGTAAATTACTCTGTAGAGTACTAATTTAGATATTGTTTATTTATCAAGTTGTAATTTCAAATACTCTCTGTAGGTTTGCTTATTTGCTAATTTTGTGTTAAGCCCTAAATAGTGTCTCATTACCCCTTAATTGGGGCACATTACATTATTAATGTTATTTTATTTATGTCGTATTTATTCCATTAGTTGTAATTGTACCTCCTAGTCTCCTATATATGCCAAGGAGACATTTTCATTTGGAATCATATTTTATTTGGACATTTATGTGGGGTATAAGGAGGTTTCCCCCTCTAAGAGGCTTATTACCTGAAATTATCTCTTTTTCAAGGCTTTGAGTACTTATTTTGAGGTTTTTCTATGCTATATTGATATTTGGTTCTTAACATATGGTATAAGAGCTCAAGGTCTTGGGGTTTTGCTGATACATCTGAGACACCTTGGAATTTTTGCAATAAATTTTTTCTACAATGTTTCATAACGAATGGCTTGGAGGATATTTAGTAGACATATCAAGGTACGTTGGGTTAAAATTTCAACTCCTGAGGCCTTATACTTTCGGAGATAAAACCTGTGTAAGATAGGGCTCTAGAATCATCCTGAGTTGATTCATTGCGGAAATTTCACTATAAATATGTTTTGTAATGTTTCAGACCCTAAACTCTAGAGGATATTCACATAAATTAGTAAGGTATTTGTGGTAAAAATTTCAACTTCTAGGTCATCTTACATTTGTAGATACACCCTGTGGAAGATAGGGTATCTGACTAGTCCTATTGACTAGTCTCAAGTAGGTGTTCCAGGTAAAAAAATCATAACTTATTCCTGGAGTATCCAAATTGAGTGAGAATGATTGAATTGGATAGTGGACAGTCCGTAGTAGTTCTAGTACTATTTTCAGAATTTCATATCAATTATTTTGTGTGGGGCATGCTATACAAGTGAGATCTCCTGGAAAGGCCAAAAATCAGCAAGCTATGGGGAAGTTACCGTAAATTCCACTTGGAACATACATTTTTTATCATACTTGTGGCATTGTAGAGAAGAAATATCAGAGAACTAAAAAAAAAAAAAAATCATACCCAGAAGGGATGAAATTTTGGATATACAATAAAAGGAAGATTGTCTAGCATAACCACCTCAAAATCATGGTTTAAAGTGATACTTGGCCAACATGCCACCAAAAAAGGGAAATTCTACACCAAATAAACCTCCAGATAGTCCTACTTGGACTCTTGATGAAGGTGAAGAAATGTGTAGGGACATAAATGATTTACAAAAGAAGACAATAACAAAAGATGAACTACAAGAGATGAGGGATTCAATAAATACTAAGATGGATGGTTTAAAAGGGGAGATCATGGAAGGATTGCAAATTTTCCTAATAGAGAGGATGCCTGAAAGTGAAAATGTATCCCATGAAATTCATGATGAGGACACAAGGAAGATGAATCAAGAATGGAGAAACCCTAAATTTGGGTTGAAGACTGACCACTTTCCTAAGATCGATATGAGGAAGTTTGATGGAAAGGACCCAATCACATGGATACTTCAGAAGGAGAAATTCTTTGATCTGCACATTGTGCCACATACACAAAAGGTACAGATTGATTCTTTATATTTAGAACCCAATCAATTTGTGTGGTATCGATGGCTTTGTTCTCACAAATCACTCGTCACTTGGACAATTTTCATGGAAGAAATTATAGCACACTATGAGGTTACAAGGATAAATACCTTCTTTAGCCAATTGATAAATCTCAAGCAAAAGGGTTAAGTTACAGAGCACATTGAGAACTTCCAAAGATTGAATATAAAGGTAAAATATATTCCGGATGAGCACTTGATTGATGTATTCATAGGAACTTTAAGGGATAACATTCAACATGAGGTTCGTCTTTGGGAACCCAAGTCATTGGAGAATGCATTTAGTGTGGCAAGAAATGTTGAAAGTAAAAATATGGCTATAGCTACTAGAAGGACTACTCCTAACATCTATCGAGAGAATAATGTTCCTTCTTCTAAAACACCTCAACCTACCAGGTTGACACCTCAAC
>SNQJ01S0086820.1:79455-104139 GCA_010110895.2 Picea sitchensis
TTATTACTTGAAATTATCTCTTTTTCAAGGCATTGAGTACTTATTCTGAGGTTTTTCTATGCTATAGTGATATTTGGTTCTTAACATTTTGTTTTTAGCATCAACATGATAGGATAGAAATGGATTTTGAATTACGATCTCCAGTAGCATCTTAGTTGATTTTGAGTATGATCTTTAATGGTATCTTAGTTAACTTTAGGTTATGATTTTTAATGAAATCCCATCTATGAATTCGAGTTATGATTTATAATTAGCATCAATCAAGAGTTTGTAGGTTTGCACAGAGTATTTTCATTGTCATATTAGTTATGAATTTGAATTAGGAATTCTGATTAAGTGCTAATTATGAGTTTATAGATTTTCTTGAGTTAGTGATTTTGAACTGAGCATTTTCCAACAGTTGTGTGATAGAGTGAATACTTGGTGTTGAATCCCTTTTGCACAATGTTTAAAGATTATATGGATTCCAAGAACATTTAGTATTTCTTTTATGATGAGAAAACTTTCTCTGTAGATGTTAGCATTGAGTAAATTCCACTTGAACTATCATTAGTAGTAAGATGCCATCGTGATGTCATTCTCCACTGAAGACACAATAATCACATTTGAATACTTTCATAACACTCTTTCTTTCAGTTAAGTAGAATAATTTTTATTCTTTGCGAGATAGAAATAGTTGTGAGTTTTTACTTTAAGAATAAATTTCACTTGTCAAGATAGCTTTCATAGATTAATTGCTTACTTTCTTACTTGCTTGTTCATTCAGAGGTAGATATATCAAATAATTCAGAAATATATTACTTCTTGTTTGCTTATTCAAAGAGAGATTGAATAGATTAAATAGATTTGAAATAGATTACTTGTTATTTACTTATTTAGAGTTAGAAACAATCCATAGTCCTCAATTGTTTAAGGCTACTTAGGTCAAATATTTTATAGTTCTATAATTGCTTGAATATCATTAATTGAAGGTTTATTTACATAGAATTTGTTGTTTAAATAGATTTTAAAAGTCATATCTTTAAAATGTAGAAATGTAAATTAAAAAGAGCGTTGATCCGTAGGGTAAAATTATCTCCTTAGCTAGACAATATTTCCATTAGCTTTCTTTTCTACCTTGGCTCATACTATGCCACAACTCTAAGTTTACTTACCTCGGGTTGACAATTTAATTGAGGGAATTAGTACGTATAGAATAACCATCAATATTGCGAAGCCACACTTCTTCGTAGACTGCCACACTCAATGTTGTATACTCTGCTTATGCGATACTCAAAGCCACAAAGATCTATTTCTTGTTGCACCAGGAAACCATGGAAGACCCTAAGGTAAAACAACAACCAGATGTTCTCTTTCGTTCCACTGCGCTCCCTGCCCAATATGCATCGACATATCCCTACAAACTCATGTCTACACTGGAGGCATATCTCAGGCCATATCTAACTGTGCCTCGTAGATATCTCAATACATTCTTTGTTTCTATCCAGTGAGTTTATCTCAGTCATGTATCACAAATCCCTCTAGCTACTCGATGTAAACTTCTTCCTTAATCTCACCATTGAGAAGGTTGTCTTTACATCCATTTGATGTAGTTTCCAACCCATGGATGCAGCAAGTGAAATGATATTACGGATGGAAGTGTATCGGGATACTGGAGAAAATGTCTCCTCATAATAAATTTCCCCCACCTATGAGAATCCTCTAGCTACAAATCTCGCTTTGTATTTCTTGACACTTCCATCGGCTACATACTTGATCTTATAGATCCACTTGGAAGTCACTATAGATTTCCCTTCTGGTGTCGGAACAATATCCTACACATCATTCTTTATGATGGAATGATATTCTTCTATCATGGCATCTTGCCATACCTGCTGACATATTTCTTCTCCATGAAAAGAAGGCTTAGTATCAATGATGTGTCTCATGGATGAAACATAGAAAGAAAATATCTTTGGTTTCTTTCTCTCTCAGAATGTTCCTCGAGGTGTTGCATGTCCCTCTGCCTCTTGCAGAGTTTGTCGAGCCAAGACATGCCTTTTATGGCATACTACACTTTCTCTAGGAATATCAACTGGAGAAACTGGATCAACTGGATCAACTGGATCAATGGTTTTCTCCTTTTGAACTGTTGAAGGGGGAGAAGGTATTGTTTATTCCTTCTTATCATTTTTTGACTCCATCTGAAGTGGGAAGGATAAACATCTTCCTTTTATGGTGTTGTTAACCTGGAGACATCTCATGTCATCTCAAGTCCTTTATTGCTTCTACAGAACTTTGTTGGCCTCCCGTGCTAGGATAAAAACCAATATGACCTCCCATAGGGATAATAATCAAATGGCCTCCTATACTAGGATAATAACCAACCAAGAAAATTTGGACCCCGTACCAGGGATTATGGTCCTCCAATAATTAAATAAGAAAATATGGCCTCTTGTACTAGGACAATAACCAAGATGGCCTCCCATAGGGATAACAACCAAAATGGGCTCTTGCACTAGGATAACAACCAACCAAGAAAAATGGACTCCCGTACCAGGGATAATGGTCCAAGTCATGAGGGCTCCCACACCAGGGATAATACCCTTTATTATCAAAATGCAAGAAACTACATAGTAATGAAATCAAATAAGGAATTTAGTACAAAAATTGCCTTAGTCTACAATCATGCTCAATCTTTCTTTCCGTCCTCCTGAGAAAGATGAGATAGAGAAGAACTCCTCGTCGTTCTTGATTTCATTCCTTAACTTCTCTTTAGGTGGCCAATGTTGCTTTCTTTGCACATCACTCAAAACTAAACTTCTTCAAACTCAAATTTTGATATGCTTCTTGTAGCAATCCTTGAAACTTGTGCCCAAGATGAGTCTCTAGCTACTCCTTAATTTTCGCTTGGTTATGCACAAGATGGTTCCAAACTTCGTCTTTAAAATTATCTTGAAATAGCCTCATTAAATACCTTGTTGTAGTTGTAGATTCACCACATAAACAACTTCAAAATTATTATAAGACTGCTTCTGAAATTACTTTAAAAGTTGCCCCAGGTTCTTAATTTTGGCCACATAACTGATATAGGATTAGTTGTCCAAGGAATCGGTCCTTAGAATAGATTCCTTTGTTGGGTTATATATATACTTCTGTAACTGTTTAAAATACCCCTGAAAACCCCTGCTGCAATATTTCCTCAAACTGCACACAAGATACCTTGAAACTAGGCCTGGAATTCACACTAAAGGCTGCATTAAGCTTAGCCACATATAGAACAAATAACTATCGGGAACCAAGACTGCAATAGACTTGAAATTCAGCCTCACTCCATGCTTAATACATACCACATATTTGGTCCCTCTGTACCTCAGAAAATTCCTTGAAATTTTACACCCAAAACTACTATGAAAATCGCCCTTTCTTCTTCTGAAATATGTTCTTAAGAAAAAACCTACACTATACTGTAATACCCTCGAAATATGTGCTGAAAATTTCACAAAAGACCACCCCAAACATTTCTCAACCTCTCCTTAAGTTTTTTTTAATTTTTCCTTAGTATAGACCTCAAAACAAACCTGAATTGGCCTAAAGATAGACCTGGAATAGACTTAGAAATTCATTGTAATGCTCTGAAAATTTTCCCTCTATTACAGCCTCAACTCTGCCCTTGTCCTAGCGATAGAAAACTACAAATTCACCACATAACTCCCCTTGATGCTCATGGATACCACTTCAGATTTGGCCTTAGAAAATGTTCCTTGCTTGCCTCAGAAATTACTCCACAGGCTTCAAGTCAACTTCAAAAATTTATTTAATGTTCTGAAATTTCTGCCCTTAACTACCTTCAAATACCTCAGGGTTGCCTCAGATCTCCCTCAAGAATCCAGACTGAAGTTTTGGTTTTAGTTATGAGGTAGATATGTTGGTTTGGGTTTGCAGTTAGTCTGACCTTCTCTTTATACTATGGGCAGGGGTATAGCAGCCCTCAAACTCCCACGACTGCCTCCCCCCCCATTTGTTTTATGTGTAGAAGGTTAGGGGTTCTTCTGGATGCAGAAGAGTGGCCCTTCCTTGCCATGGTTCTCCCTTTAAACAGTACTCGACCGGATTTAAATTTTACCAAAGAAATTAGAGAGAGGATCCGACCCTTTGAAATTGTGCAATGGTCATCTTCAGGACCCGCTCGGATTCCATGTTAAGTTTTGGATCAAGCATGAGGTTTATTTTTATTTTTCGTTTAGCATTACTTGAACCATAAAAAATGACTACAGTAACAATAAATAGCTATAGTAAACCAAGATCAAAAGAAGAATAACCATGCACAAGAACACAAGAATTATCTTGGGAAACCCTTCTACACAAGGGAAGAAAACCCAACAATCCTTTGCTATATTCTCAAGATAAGATTCCCCATCCACCACAAAACCTATCTTAGAAAAGGGTGTTGTATTTCTCATAATTTCATACCTCAACTTCGAAAATCATGAGACGACACAATGATAAGTGTGTAATCCTCAATGGGGATTCACCTTTATTTATACAAACTTATCACATCAAATAATGTGTCTATTGGCACAATAGGGCCGACCTATACAACTTAATAATATAATAAATATAATTAATAGTTACAATATCAATTATCTTTACATGGTGGGGTCGACCTGTACCCTTTACAACATAATTAGGGTTATAGGTAAATCTTACTCTTAGAAAATATAGAAAGGGATCCACACATCCACTAGTGCTTAGCCACAGGGATGTCATACTCAACATAATCATCTAGAGTACCACATCATCTCAACTCTCACACAGAGGAGAATGATACACCCATCACATGGACACACCCAACCACTGGGGGATGACTCAACTCTCTAGAGGAGAATGATGCCCCAACCATTGGGGGGTAACTCAACTCTCACACAGAGGAGAATGATGCCCCATCACGTGGGTGTGCTTAACATTGGTTTACCTCTCAGGTCGACTCAACTTAGTCTTAGAGGAGAAGGTATCTTGGAGGATGTCTCATGACATTGCAATCATCAACAAAGGTTTCAAGGAAGGTTGTTTGAGCAAATCAATCACCATGGTGAGTAAACTAGTGTCTTTTAGGGTATATGGAGTCAACAATAGCAACAAAATATCTTAGAGAAAAATAGCAATGATAGTGTTTAGCCAAAGGAGATGGAATGGATGGAGGAGGTGTTGGTAACCCAAGGCCTCAAACACCCAAGTCCTCAAGAGAAAATCAGCTAGAAAGTAAGAAGACTTAGGCCCTAGCTGTTTCTCTTTCTTTAGACAATTTGGAAGTAATATATGCAATATGAAATTAGACTAGGGCTACTAGAGTGCTATTATTTAGGGCTCTAGTAGCTACTTCTAAACAAGATGTACTTTCAGAAATTCAAACAAGTGGAAGACTACAAAGAACAAGATAATAACTTGTGTTTCTCTCCTAGGGTTTTGAGCAAGCAATTTCATAATCTTTAACATGAACCAAGTAAAATTTATGACAAGAATTTAACATAAACAAATTTCATATTTTCTACTTACTTCACCAAGAATAATCAAGCCAAACCCTAGTTGAAGATCCTCCATAATGAAACATAGCCAAAATACACCAAGATTTTCCTCTCCAAGAAGTTGTGCACCACTTAGTTCAGCCAATAACCCTTAAATAAGGCCGAATTTCATACCACACACTTGTGTGATGAGAGATAATGATAAAAATGAGAGTTTTCTCTCTTATTTATACACTATCAATGAGCTTTAATTACAGTTAGGTCATAAAAACACCGACCTGGCCAAATTACATTTAAAATCCATTTTTTACAAAAATGTCATTAATTAAACCCTAATTTCATCTTCAAGGTTGATGTCATGTCCTTCTGGTGTGATGTTAGGCCCCTAAGGTGTAACTTTAGGGCTCAAGTGCAGAACATTTGGCCTCCAAAGGCCCTGAATGATGCCACATGTGCCAAATAGCACACAACTGCTCATCATGAATGAAAACCCTAGCTCTGGATGACGTCAAGGTCAAAATGATGATGTCATGTGTCTCAAGGGTCAATGCCTAGGTGGAAAGGAAAAAAACCCTAGGTCTAGGTCTATCGAAGTGTCCCTGGTGCAATGCCTAGGTGGAAAGGAAAAAACCCCTAGGTCTAGGTCTATCGAAGTGTCCCTGGTGCAACGCCCTTCTTCTCTTCTTGGTGCAAGCATATGGTTTCTCTTTCCCCCTGGTGGGGTCACACCATCCATCTGTTGGGCCTTCATCCACATGGAGGTCTGACCTAGTCATTCCCCCATATGTACCTATCCACTGGGAAAATTCCTACAACAACAACAAGTATGCCCTCTAGGGGCTCATAAGTCACAGGGATCATAACAATGTCAATCACATATAATAATTAAATTACCCAAACATGTGCGTCAAAACCCCCTTTACCTAGACAAATGCTCAAAAATGTTATGTTGTTTAACAAGTTAGGTTTGGAGAAGGTCTCAGGATGTCCTATTGGGCTAATCCTCCTTAAGTTTGGGGTGTTTCCCAGGTGAGAACCAATCTAGGTCATGTAAGTGTGTGTGAAGTGGTGTAGGGGAAATGTAGGTCTTGCCTATGGGTGCCTCTCTAGAGGGCTAGTTGCACCTTATCATGGATTCCATTTTTTCCTAGCCCATTCAATGTCTTTTATCCTTAGTCTTATTGCTTTTGGTATTTTTTTTCTTTTCAAGGGAAAAGTTGGGGGACATTGTCTTGGCATGCTGACCATAGGTGACAATGTTACCCATAAGAATTTCATGGAAATGAGAAGGCTGGCTCATGATGAGACCCCATTTCTCTTGACTATGCCACCAAGAGCCACTACCTTGGCTTGGTGACTAGATAGATGGTAGTTTCATACCGCTACATACCCATGGACATAATAGGTCAGCTCATAATGAGACCTCCCATCCACCAACTAGTACCTTGAGTTTTGATTTATCTTATGGGTCCTCTTTTCTTACTGAGAAGTTTTTTATTGCTTTCTCAGGAATCCCTGGGTGAAGCATCTCAAAGGTTTCATTTTGGCTTTTAACTCTTGCCAACTACTTTTACCCTATGGGCCTTTAGCCCCTTCTTCCCAAAAGGCAAGGTACAACCCTTCCTAGTGTGGAAAACCTAATGTATGAACCAAGGTGGGGGGACATGAGAGGAATAATGATGGAAAGTGGTAAGTATGGAGGGAATGGAATATGACCTTTCATAGACCTACCCAGTGGAAACTCATCCTAAAGGGGAATCAACTTACTAGGGAATTATGTCACCTTCCCAGGTATGAACAAGTTAAAGAGAATAATTTCCAAGAAAACATTATGAAATGAAGGATAATTTAACGCAACATACTTAAGTTCTTCAATAATCAAAGTGACACATACCATGATACCCATAATCATTACATCATGGAGCAAGACTTGCTGCTACTTCAGGACCAGGCTGGTGGGATGGATGCTACTACTGTTGATAGATGGGTTGTACTGAAGAAAAGATGGGCCCTCCAGGGCCTTGCTCAATTCATATGGCTCTTCACACTCCATGTGATGCCGGAGCATCTCCAACAAAGCATAAGCATGGAGGACAGCTGGACGCATTAGCGCACATTTTGAAATATTTTGAATTTCAAACCGATCAATGTATTAATGTGATATCTGATAGAACTTTTTGAATAATGAATGTATTAAATGTTCGAAGGCTGAGCCATCACAAAATTTGATGGGGGAATGTATTAGTTTTATAGATAGGATAGCAGTACAGATTTGGAGGTTGCGCTCTTATCTGTCTGACACAATATTTATTGTAATGGGTGTTAAGTAGTTGATAGCATTTAATTCTATTCAAGGTAGCATAGAGTATTTGGAGGGAATGATCGAAGAGAACCTCTTTGTATAAATCTTAGTATTATTTCCAAGTAAGGGGTGTTGTTGAGTTTTTGTTGAATCTAGTATGTGTAGATTTCCATTGTAAGCTAAGAATTGGGAGATGCAAAGAAAGTTTTATGAATATATGTAAGTTTCAGTTGGATGAATATAACAAAGATATTGTCCCAAATGTGTGTATGGGTGTATCTATCTGATTGAATGGTAGAGTTTCTGTCATTTGCATGGGGTAGAAAAGTTCCAAATGGGTTCTCTTTATTGAGCAAGTGCAAGGTGTGCATAGTGTCTGCAAGGAGTGCGTGACTGAGTCTGTTTCAACTCAAAATATTAGAAGAGATAGAGGAACTTATATTTCTGCAAGGAGTGCATCGACAGTTGCAAGGAGTGAGAAATCATTCACAGAGGAGTGAGTGAGGAGAGAAACCTATTGCAAGGGGTACACAGGTCAATAATTTGATTAAGGGTCAAAGAGATTGTTCAGGGTCAAAGAAGGAAATCTCAGGAGGGAGAGTGATGCAAAGTTTCAAGGAAAGGAGACCTTGAATTTCTTGTCGAAGCCAGTGAGTGCAAGATTCGTTTTCAGAAGGAGAATAATGATTCCAGACTGTTAGATCTGGTAAAGTTATGTGGAGGATAGCTGAGAAGTATTTCGATATTTCGTAGTTCGGAAAGTTAGAAACTTGACGAAGGCTGTGTCACAAAATCTGAAGCCGCGATTAGAATCTTGACCGTTAATCACAAGAGAACACATGGCGACGGGATCCAAGAGTTCGGAAGTCGGGAGAGTGGAGATAGTAACTCAAAGGCATAGAATTTCGTGGGGTCGCAAAGTCCGAACCATTGTGGGGCCAGTGAATCTGAGGAGATGAGTGGCATAAATTTAGGGACTCGAAGTTGAGTGCTTTGGGAAGGAGTGAAGAAAGGATTTGGGTTATCCCTGAAATAAAAAACTGCGAAGGAGATAGACCCATAGTCACATCTGTGGTCACTCGTGGAAGGAGCCTTTGTATGTGGGTAGAATAGTTTTCGGGTGCCGTAGAAACCCAAGGAGTCGTTTCGATTTGGAAATTAAAACGATCCAAGACCGGGAGGTCAAGAAACCCTTTGGAGGGAAGGGGTTTTGCGTCAGGAGTAGTATTAGAGCTTAATTTCGTCTGCAGAGTGTGGAAGAAGGGAGGTGAAAGAGATAGTTTGATACCAAGAGTGGTATCAGAGTAGAGTACATAATTGACTTATGTGGGGAGAAGGATAGACGTCAGCACAATTTTTCCTAGAAGACGTGTTGATCCACCTATAGCCAACAGAGTTATGGAAAGGGAGATGAGATAATTAGGTGTGAGGTTGGATGTCATGGAAAGAACACAAAGGAGAGCGCTAGATGCTGGAGACGTCAGTGAGGCTGAAATAAAAAATGTAGAAGTTGAAGCAGAAGCTGAGGATGTTGCGGAAGAACGCTTGTTGATAGTGGTTGTCAAATTGGGTGCTAGAGCGAAGATTGACATCCCGATGTATGAAGGAAATTTATACATAGAGGAATTACTTGACTTGATATGATAAATGGAGAAATATTTCAACTATGAGGATGTCTAAGACGAGAAAAATGTAAGGCACATTGTCACTAGGCTGAAAGGACATCCAACGCTATGGTGGGATGAACTTCAGGCCGACAGGAGGAGAAAAGGAAAGCAAAATATCAAGAGTTGGGATCGAATGGTAGCCAAATTGAAGGCAAAATTCATGCCCAAGGATTACTAGATAAATCTATTCAGGAGGATGCAAAACCCAAGACAGAGAGGATTGACTATGAAGGAGTACATAGAAGAGTTATATAAATTTAACATTAGAGTTGGACAGAGGGAAAGATACGAGGAGAAGGTTTCCATATACATTAATGGCATGAGATAAAAAATTCAAGATGAACTTAGTATGACGACAGTCAAGAATGTAGAGGATGCATATCAAATGGCGCTGAAAGCATAAGAAAAGTTGGCTAGGAAGTAGAGTCAACAGAACAGAGGTTGAAGCTTGAACAAAGGCAAAGGATTTACCCAAGATAAGAAATAGAAGCCCAGAGATGAGGCAGAGAAATCACATAGTCACTCTAAGAAAGGAGGAAGTTCTCGAGGAAGACAGAGTGGTGGAAGAAGTTATTTTCCTATAGGTAGAGGAAGAGGCAGAGGAGGCGAAGTAAGGTGTTATGCCTATGGAAAGACAAGACATATGTCTTGGGATTCTCCCGAGGAAAATAAAGGAGGTGAAGCGCACATCTCAGAAGCACAGAAGTGAGATGCTGAGGCAAAAGGTGCAGAGTATGGAAGGTCCTTGATGATGAAGAAGGTTCTTTTGAATCAAGAGCCAGAAGCTGAAAAGTCGGTGCAGAGGAACAATTTGTTCAAGACGACTTGCAAAATGAAGGACATAATTTGCAAGGTGATAATTGACAGTGGGAGAACGGACAACTTAATATCCACAGATATGGTGGAGAATATAGATCTGGAGATGACTGCACATTCGACACCATACAAAGTCTCATGGTTACAGAAAGGTCATCAGGTAATAGTTAATCAACAATGACTGGTTAATTTTAAAATAGGAGGATATAGGGATGAGATCCTGTGTGATGTAATTCCTATGGATGTCTGTCATGTTTTGTTGGGAAGACCCTGGAAATATGATAGGAATGTTATTCATTATGGGAGGATAAATACATACACCTTAGAGAAAAATGGTAGGACACACATGTTGATGCCGATTGTGGAAAATAAGGTGAAAGAGGAAGTCAACACGAGAATACTTCTCATGAGTGGGAAGGAACTCGTGAATGAAGTAAAGAAGGAACATGAGATGTAGTTTGTTGTAGTAAGGAAACCAAGGGTTATCCTTATCAATACTTCATTGGAAGATTTGCCTGAGGAAGTTCAGGAGCTACTACAAAACTTTGTTGATATTATAGTGGATGGGTTTCCAAGCTCATTGCCACCTATCAGGAGCATCAATCATCATATTGACTTGATACCAGGAGAAAGCCTGCGGAATAAAGAAACATACAGGTTGACACCTCAAGAAAATGAGGAAGTGAAGAGACAGACTCAAGATCTGTTAGACAAAGGATTGGTTAGAGAAATTTTGAGTCCATGTGCAGTACCAAATGTATTAATTACAAAGAAGGATGGAGGATGGAGAATGTGTATAGATTTGAGAGCCATAAACAATATTACCATCAGATACAGATTTCCATTACCAAGGATGGATGTCTTGATGGATTGCTTGAGTGGAGCTAACTATTTTTCAAAAATAGATTTGAAAAGTGGATATCACCAGATCAGGATGAGAGAAGGTGATGAGTGGAAAAAAACATTCAAGATGAATGAGGGGTTATATGAATGGCTTGTTATTCTATTTGGATTAATAAATTCCCTGAGCACTTTTATGAGACTGATGAATGAAGTATTAAAGGATTTCATTGGTAAGTTCATGATTGTGTATCTAGATGATATACTGGTATTTAACAAGAGTAAAGAGGAACACTTGAGACATTTAGCATTGGTRATGAGGAGGCTGCAGCAAGAGAAGTTGTTAATCAATTTGAAAAAGTCCTCTTTCTTGAAGAAAGAGCTCATATATTTGGTTTTTGTTATTTCTTCAAATGAGTTGAAGATGGATCYTGAAAAGGTGAAAGAAATAAAATAATGGTCGTCACCAAAGAATATGTTTGAGGTAAGAAGGTTCCATGGGTTAGCAAGTTTTTATTGGAATTTCATCAGGTATTTTAGCAGGATTAGTGCTCAGATGATGGATATAGTAAAGAAAAGACACAATTATTTCAAATGGACAAAGGAGGTTGAGAGAAGCTTTAGTGTATTTAAGGAGAAGATAATTGAACAGCCGATTCTGGTTCTACTGGATTTCGAAAAGACGTTTCAGGTAAGGTGTGACGCAAGTGGAGTTGCAATTGGAGTGGTCTTAAGCCAAGACAACATACCTATTTCATATTTCAGTGAGAAGATGAATGAAGCTAAACATAAGTACTCCACATATGACAAGGAGTTCTATGCCATAAACCAAGCATTGAAGAAATGGACACATTACCTCATACCAAAGGAGTTTGTTTTGTATAGTGATAATAACACTTTGCAATTCATAACCAGATAGGAGAAGTTAAACCAGAAACATGCTAAGTGGATAGAGTTTATGCAAAATTTCACTTTTGTCATTAAACATATTTCTGGAAATGCTAACAAAGTTGTTGATGCATTGAGAAGGAGGATTTTAATTCTGTAGGAATTTCAAATCAAAACCTTGGGGTTCGATCTCCTTAAGGAAATGTATCGCAGTGATCCAGACTTTGGAGAAGCATATGAAGCATGTGTGAATCCTGTGCTTAGAGACAGAAGCCAGTGGGACAAATATCTGATTCATGATGGGTTACTGTTCAAAGGATTCTAGTTGTGTATATCCAGATGTTCGATGAGGGAGAATTTGTTGAAGGAAAATAATAGCAGAGGTCTAGCCAGACACTTCAGCCATAACAAAACATTTGCTCAAATAACCAGTTCATATTATTGGCCAGGTATGAGGGTGGAGGTGAAGAATTTTTTGAACAACTGTAAGATTTGTCAGTACGCCAAGGGGAAGAAATAGAACATTTTATTGTATCAGCCATTGCCTATTCCAGAGAGGCCTTGGGATACGATAAGCATGTATTTTGTGTTGGGATTTCCAAGAACACAAAGAGGGAGTGATTCCATATTTGTGGGGGTGGATAGGTTTTTGAATATGGCACACTTTATCCCATGCCAAAAGACCAATGATGCAACGCATGTTGCAAACCTATTTTTCAAAGAGATTGTAAGACTCCATGGATTACCCAGGAGTATAGTTTCAGACAGAGATACCAAGTTTGTTGGTCATTTCTAGAGGACGTTGTGGAAAAACATGGGGATAGAGATATCTTTTAGTTCTACATATCATCCACAAACATATGGACAAACTGAGGTCGTGAATAAAATCCTAGGAGATTTGCTGAGGAGTTTGGTCACTGAACACCATAGTCAGTGGGATCAAATTCTAGCACAAGCTAAGTTTGCATATAATGACTTAGTAAACAGAAGCATTGGGAAAATTCCATTCCAAATTGTGTATGGAATGAATCTGAGAGGAGTTTTGGAATTAATAGATCTAAAGAAAAGTGAGTTTAGAAGTGCGGGAGCAGAATATTTCGCTGCAGAGATGCAAGAACTTCACAATCAGATCAAGGAGCAGTTGAAGAAGAACAACAGTGAGTACAAGCGCAAAGATTATCAACATAAGAGAAATCTTGAATTTGAAGTTGGATATCAAGTTCTATCACACCTAAGGAAGGAAATATTTCCAAGGGGAACATATAATAAACTGAAGTTGAAAAATATAGGGCCATGTAAAATCTTGAGGAAGTTTGGCGAGAATGCTTATGAGTTAGAGCTGCTGGAAGATGTGGATATATCACTGATATTCAACATTGCAGACTTGTACCTTTACAATAAATATGGAACCGAAGGAGATAAAGATCAAAGGAAGATTCAGTAGGAGAAATAGATGCCTGTAGCAGAGAATCCACAGATGGAAAAGATCATAGATCAAAGAGTTGGAAAGAAGACCAGAAGAAAGATGTATTTTGAGTACTTAGCGAAATGGAAAGGATGACCAGTAGAGGATGCCAGTTGGGTCAATGAAGCGGAGATCCAAAAGCATGGAAGATCGGTGTAGGAGCTCATGGAAATGAGTCCATGAATTTTTCAGCCAAGGGAGTATGATGCAAGAGCATCGCCAGCAAAGCACAAGCATGGAGGATAGCTGGACACATTAGCGAACATTTTAAAATATTTTGAATTTCAAACTGATCAATGTATTAATGTGATATTTGACTGAACTTTTTGAATATTGAATGTCTTAAATGTTTGAAGGCTGAGCCATAATGAAAGTTGATGGGGGAATCTATTTGTTTTATAGATCGGATCGCAGTACAGATTTGGAGGTTGCGCTCTTATCTGTCTGACGCAATATTTATTGTAAAGGGTGTTAAGTAGTTGATAGAATTTAATTCCATTCAAGGTAGTGTAGAGTAGTTGGAGGGAATGCTTGAAGATAACCTATTTGTATAAAGATTAGTATTATTGCCCAGTACGCCAACTAGGAAAATGAAACAGAGATCCAAAAGCATGGAAGATCGGGTGTAGGGAGTCATGAGGAACGAGCTCCAGAATTTTTCAAATTAAGGATTCTCGATGCAGAGCATCACAAAGAAAGCACAAGCATGAGGATAGCCGGACACATTAGCACACATTTAAAATATTTTTAATTTCAAACTCATCAATGTATTAATGTGATATTTGGACTGAAATTTTTGAATATTGAATGTCTTAAATGTTTGAAGGTTGAGCCATCATGAAAGTTGATGGGGGAATCTATTTGTTTTATAGATCGGATCACAATACAGATTTGAAGCTTGTGCTCTTAACTGGTTCTGATGCAATATTTATTGTAATGGGTGTTAAGTGGTTGATAGAATTTAATTCCATTCAAGGTAGTGTAGGCAGTTGGAGGGAATGCTTGAAGATAACCTATTTGTATAAAGATTTTGCATTATTGCCCAGTAGTGGTTGTTGAGTTGTTGTTGAATCTAGTATGTGTAGATTTCCATTGTAATCAAGAGCTGGGAGATATAGAGAAAAATTGTATGAATGTATGTAAGTTTAGTTGATGAATATACCGCATATATTGTCCCAAATGTGTATAAGGTATCGAATCATTGACTCCGTAGAGTTTTGTATTATTTTCCACCCTCTTGCTATTTTTGTTCTTGAATCCATGCTTGCATTTACTTTGATGAATGTATGAGTCATTTGCATGGGGTAGAAAAGTTCCAAATGGGTTATCTTTATTGAGAGTGTAAGGTGTGCATAGTGTCCCAAGGAGTGCATGATTGAGTCTGTCTTCAGTTCAAAATATAGTAAGAGATAGCGTAACTTATACATCTGCAAGGAGTGAATCCACATTCGAAAGGAGTGCGAAATAATTCATAGAAGAGTGAGTGAGGAGAGAAACCTATTGCAAGGGGTACACAAGTCAAGAATTAACTAAGGGTCAAAGAGATTGTTCAAAGGAACAAATCAAAAAGGGGAAGCTCAAGAGTGAGAGGCATAAATTTTCAAGGAAAGGAGACCTTTGATTTCTTGTTGAAGCCAGTGAGAGCAAGGTTCATTCTCAGGAGGAGAAGAACAATCCCAAACTGTTAGATCTAGTGAAGTTGCAAAGAGGGAAACTGCAAAGTATTTTGGTAATTCGAAGGTTCTCCAAGTTGGGAACTTGAGGAATACCAAAGAGTGAAATAAGAAGGTGTGATTCAATCCCAACTGTTGATCACAAGAGAGCACATGGAAACAGGATCCAAGAATTTGGAAATCAGGAGATTGGAGGTTGTGAGTGAAAGGCCTAGAATTTCATGGGGTCGTGGAAGTCTCGAACTATCAGGGGCTGAATATGAGGAGACAATGGGATAAGTTTAGGGATTCTGCTGCTGGTGATTCAAGTGAAGGAAGGAATAAAGGATTTGCTTATCCCCAAAACTGAAAACCATCGAAGGATATGTGACCCACGTCACGTAAAATGTAATACTCATGGAAGGAGCCCGTGGGTAGAATAGCTGTACATAAACTCCAAAGAGTCATTCCAACTTGTAAATCCAAATGATCCATGACTGGGAGGTCAACCATCCCTTTGGAGGGAAGGCTTGCATCATGTCTAGATGTATGGGCCTTGATACAGGATTCTCCAAGATCCTAGGATATACACATGAACTTTGTGATCTTCCTCAAGAATCATATTCCTCGAATTTATCATGGAAAATTGGCTCTTGTCACTTTATACATTGTTGGATAATCGAGAGGGGGTTTAACCGCTGAGCCATCGATATTAGAAACAATTATAATTTTATTTTTACCTTACAAAGTACCCAATGACAATCACAATGATGCGAGGCAATAAGCAATAGCATATTTAGCATCAATCACACATATGAGATAAACAGAAACAGATATTTCCTGAGAAAACCCACAGGTAAAGCTCTTTCTCATTATAAGCATAAGTAATATTTACATTCTTACATTATCATACATATGAGTACCAACTCATAATGAGGCTGCAACCTCTGCTTTTTAAGTCACATTTGCTTCAGAGCACCAACTCTCTGCTTTTCTAGCACCTACTAGAAGGAAGTGCCAACTCCCTGTTTTCTTTCTAAAGACTAACTAGAAGGAAGCACCAACTCCATGGTTTCCTCTCAGTACCAACTACAAAGAGCTACAACTCCCAGGTCACACCCTTGAACCCAAGGAGGACAATCTTCGCCCTCCCTAAAGACTCCCTCACCAATTGCTTTATGAAAAGTGTTACACTGAACCCATTTTCATGTTGATATTATGTCTAACAAACAACTTACCAGTCTAATCACTATTCTGCAAGATTTCACCGCTTTGTCTCCGCCTATTGTCTTCCGCACGCCCCTGCACTTTTTTCTGTTCTTATATCTTTTGTACTCTATGTGCTATTCCTCTTTCAATGCAACTTTTGTCTTCTCAGGCATTTAGTCATTAATTCCACCTCTTCTTCACAAATGATCACCTACAACAACAACAACCACCATCTATTCTCTGTTCTACATTTTTATACTCCCTATGCATCTTGTACATTCTCTCTATCCCATGGTTCTACATCCTATGCATGTCAAGTGCTCTTCCTATTCATCATGGAAACTCATCTTCTTTGTTTGTTCATGGCATCTATCCATCATCACTGGTGTCATAATCGATTCCTTCACCTCACTACTAGTTCAAATTCTTCATCTTCTGTTACCGGTACCACCATTCTATTTGCAGTTACATGCTCCAACACTCATCCAACTGTCAATCACTCCACGATCAGTCTTTGTTCTACTGGGAGATCCCTTGAGACTCTTCACCTTCTCTCTCAATAATGATAAAGTGTCTTCGAGTCCTCTAGAAAAAAACCATCAAGCGTTTTCAGCTATATCAGCGAGGAGCAATTAGTTCTCCCATCATGCCCAAATTCATCTTCACCGTTGGATTGGATCCATGGGGTCTTGCATTCATTTTGGCATTCCGCTCTTCAGCTTTTTGGGATCACCGTGGTGGAGGGTTTTAGTTCTCTCCATTTCCCGACCCCCAAAACTCTAAAAAGAAGCTTAACTCCTTCCCCATCTTCTGTCGACGTGACCAATGGCTGAGACCACGGTCTTATCCTAAACGCTCTTTTTCACGACATTTTAGCATTCCTATGATGAAGGGTCTTTGAGCTCTGACCCTCCATTCTCCTCAGATCCTAAACTAAAGGAGCTCCGATCTACGATCCACAATCTTCCTTTGATTAATGATTCATATTAGATCGTATCACATTTTGAGATTTCAATGCTTTTGAGTCATTGTGACTTTAACATTATAAAATTCATGATCAAAAAATCTCCGAAGATCAGATGATTCACATAACCCCCTGAGATGGACAATTGACGTGATTTCGGCCGCTTTTTCCTTCAGTTTTCAGACTCAATGGTTCCTTTGGTATTTCATTTCGGACATCGATGGTGGAGTTTTTTCTTGTTATGTAAAACCCCAAAATAGACATTTCTGGTGTGGCTTAAACCTTTTGATGTCACACGTGGACTTACATGTGTTGAATAGCTGCCACGTGTCATTCTTATTCGTGTCTTACATGTGCCTGAATGTTGAATTAGCTTGACACTTGTCATTGCCCGATTGTGCCACGTGTCCTTAATGCATGTTTGCTGACATGGTTTGTTGATGTGCCTATTTCAAGATTTCACATTTCGCACTTTGGGACTCTTATGATGAGAGTCTATGACTTTTCATCTCCCAGTAATCGGAATTCCAAGATGATGCCCAAGTTTCTAGAATTTTGCATGCTTTTCGACACTATGGACTCCTATGATGAGGAGTCTTTACTCTTCCAACTCCTGGTATCCTAAATCCCGGTATCCATTACTTCGAGTAATGCCTATTTTAGACAGTTTTGGGATTTCACATTTCGACACTTCGACACTCCTATGTCGGTGAGTTCTGACTCTCCATCTCCTCAGAACCAAATTACTGTGATTCAATACTCGAGTGGTGCTACCAAGCTGTGTTTTAGGATTTCGATTTCTCCTCGCTCATTAAAGAGTGTGCGTGTTCTCTTGGATCCAACGCCTACCGTAATTCCTCTCGCTTAGATCTAACGCTCATCGTAGTGAATTCTCCCTAATCCAACATCGCATACTGATCTTCCATCAATGAAAATCTCACTACCAAAACTTACCAACACCTCCCCCTTTGGCATTGATGGCAACCTGAGCAACTTTGCTAATCCATTTGGACCTCCAATTGTGGAATCTGGCCTAACCACGTTTTTCTCCCCCTTGACATCAATGCCAAAGAAAACATGCCCTCCCTAAGCGATTGCAAGAATTTTAGGAGGCATTATTAGATATTCAAACAATACAAACCCCCAATGATGGACTTCTTTAGGTGAGATCTAAATGACACCCAACTTCATCGAGATATTCAAAAGGTGTCTTAGCTAGGGTTTAGTAAAGATGTTCTACAATTTGTTATGTGGTTGGAATGTAATGGACCTTTCAACAACTTGATTAGTGACCTCCGCTTCTCCTAAATGGTATTTTATGGGAATATACGGTCTTGGAGTGGAATACGTGATTCTTTGACAATAATCGATGGCACTAGTGTTATCACACGAATTGGGATCTGCAAACGATTTTACCAAGTCTACAAGTGTTTGAATCATCCACAATACCTGAAAGGAAATAGGTAGCAAAGAATATACGTTCACTGTGGTTGATAAAGAAATGGAACCTTTCTTTTTACTAAGCCATTACTAATGAGTCACCCAGAAGAATGTTCCTCCACCTGGTGTTTTTCTCATCAACACAGCTGTCTAATCAAGATCTCGAATAAACAGCTTAACTGAAAATTCCCATTTCGGGATACCACATACCATAAGTCATTTGCTTTCTTTCAAATATCTAAATATTCTTTGATATCTTGCAAATGACTATGTTTAGGTGTATTGAAATCTTCCTACCATTCCTACAACATGCATTATGTCTAGGCTAGATGTCGTGATGTACATAAGGCTTACTATCATTGATCTATATGAACTTTGATCAACATCGGGTGAGTCATCATCCTTGCTTTTAATTTTCATCTAGTAACCATAGGTGTACTCCATAGGTTTGAAGTCTTCCATTTGAAATCTTTTCAAATAAGCTTTCTCTTAGATATTTTTCTTGAGAAATGAACATCCTTCAGACCTCTGAGTAATTTGGTCTGCAAGAAAAAATGACAGCTTCTCCTATCATGGACATTTCAAACTGAGATTCCATTGCAGAAGCAAACCATTATGTTCTAATGGATCCAGATACATCCTAAGATGATGTCATCTACATAGACCAATACGATGAGAAAATTATTATCCTCCTTCGCTTTAATATACAGATATTGTCGCTTGTTCCTCTTTTGAAACCTTTGTCTTTGAGATACATATACAGTCTATGATACTAGGCTCAAGGGGTTGTTTAACTCCATATAAATCTTTCTTCTTCATCTTTGCATACTAAGTCAAGGTTATCGTACAGTTCGAAACCCTCGTTGTTCCATATAGACCTCTTCACTTAAATTTCCATTTAGAAAAGCCTAATTTGACATCCATTTGATAGAATTAAAACCTTTATGACAAGCATAGGCAAGAAACATTCTAATAGATTCTAATCTTGCTACTTCGAAAATGTTTCATCATAATCCAATACTTCTATCCGAAAGCATTTCTCCTTTACGCATCAACCTTTGTTTTGTTCCCTATAACCTTGTCCTTGCTCATTCATTTTAAAGATCCATCCGAGCCAATGACATTTTTTACCTTCTCGTAGCTTTAAGGAGTTAGTTACCCAGAGATCATGTTATCACTTGGTGTAATTTATCGGTTTGTATTAAAGAAACCCAAGGTAACTCTAAACCAACTTTAGATTGTGTTTTGACCTATACAACCAGAGAGGGGTCTCTCAAATATGTAAAGACAGAAAATACTCAAAAATATTTAGTAATGAGCACACAAAGGTCAGATTGTGCAATATTCTAGGTTTTTTTGAAGTTTAAAGGGGTTGGTAAGACAATATGAAAGAAGAAAACATTGGGTAATTGAGTCAACTTCTGAGATTAAATATATTGAGTCAATAGCTGGTGATGTACTCTCTGAAAACAAAGGCAAAGTAGGTGATGTTTTTTCAACAAATAAACAATATTGAGATGGCAGCGGAAAAGAGAAAATGGCATCCCATTAAATTAAGAGCATCTAAACTAGGATGAATTCTTAATGCAACTTTAAAATAATTACCAAAGAAGTAATATCACCATGAATATAGCACCAAATGAAGATAAATTTTGAAACATGTAATCCTTAACACATAAACAAGTATTTATTGTATGAATGGAGCATCAAAGATGAATTCAAAACATCTACACTCATTTAAATAATAGAAGAGATAACCAACATGGAATACATAAAAAAAGGAAAAACATACTTAAAACAACACCATAATGAATCTTTTCTTCATGAAAGAACGATACTTCTTCATTTAGCTCATAAAGATATTCAATGATAATATAAATACAATAGGCTTCTTCTTCAACAAAGTCCAACCCATTTTTACATTCTTTATGATAATATAT
This sequence comes from Picea sitchensis, assembly GCA_010110895.2. Classification (NCBI taxonomy): domain Eukaryota; kingdom Viridiplantae; phylum Streptophyta; class Pinopsida; order Pinales; family Pinaceae; genus Picea; species Picea sitchensis. The sequence goes on from SNQJ01S0086820.1 coordinate 100,143, forward strand.
ATATATATATATATATATATATATATATATATAAGCTTTAAGGAGGCTTTAAATCCATCCTATCTAAAATAGAGAGTTGTTACAATAGTTTAGGAAAGAATATTTGGCAAAATCTATCCATATCCTACTTTCTAGGATTTAGTTTTTTGACCAACTAAAATTGTGCTAACTGAAGAGAAAATCATTGGATTTGGTAGAAAATTCTTCAAGATTCACTATCCAAATAAATTTGGGCTCAACCTTGCCGAGTTGGAGGTCCATCAAGTCGAATTTTAAAAAATTCTAGAACTTTGTCAAGAACTGCTTGGCAAAAATCTAGAAAAATAGGCCTCAAAGATGACATCATATCTCCCAAACTATGATAATTGTGTAAAACATCAAGAGAGGTTTTTGTTATTTGGTCTTCCCTTGAAAAATAAATATTACGATTTTTAAAATATTTAATTTTAAAAAAATGAATTTGAAGTTGATCATAAAACATTCAAACGCTAATGTTAAGAAACCAAAATATAAATATATAGTATAGAAAAAAAAAACCTCGTAATAAGTACTCAACACCTTGAAAAGAGGAGAATTTTGATAATAATCCTCTTCGAGGGGAAAACCTTTTACCCCACATAAAATGTTCAAGTACAAGATGATTCCAAATGAAAATGTATGTTTTGGCATATATAGGAGATTAGGAGGTATAACTACAACTAATTGCCTAAAGTCGACATAAATAGAATAACATTACTAATGTAATATGACCCACCATGTAATGACAATATTTAGGGATTAACATGCCCCTCTCCCTGAGACAAGTGTTGTCCCCAACGCTTGAGTAACTATGGATGCTTCAAGATAAAAGACTCATCTTCCCAAGTGGAATCTCCACCAATAGTTTCCATTTAATGAGATACTCGAAATGGATCTATTCTCTGGCCACTAATTCTTGTGTTAGTGATGGCTTCAGTTCCAATATGATTTTTCCTTCCTGCCAAGTTATGGAAATATAGTTTGTATTGATCTTGTCACCTATAACCTTTCTTTAAGCATGAAACATGAAAACTCCGGGTGTGTACTGTGAATATTTAATGAAACCCAATTGTATGCCATAGTACCATTATTTCGCAACACCTTATAAGGGACATAGTACTTTGATGATAATTTTTATCCTTCTTGTCTTGCTTGAGGGACTGCTTTGTATTGTCAGAATCTTAAAAACACCCAACTTCTGCTTCAAAACTTCTTTCACTAATGATGTTGATTTGCTTTGTTGTTTCATGATTTTTGTGCCATACGTTGGGGGTCCTTAAGATTTGGAGAACTTGTTGTTGATGTCTATGTGATCTTTCCACCTTGAACTCTAGATTTTATTTTAGAGAAGAAGTGATGGAAATAGGGTGGTATCCATAAAGTGCCATGGGGCCGGTGTCATTTTTTTTGTAGTATCAAAGGAAGTGTTATACTACCATTCTCTTCCAAGGGTAATCATTTGAACCATTGTGTTTGTTTATCAGAGACAAAGCAACAAAGGTATCCTTCATACATTTGTTCACTATCTCGATTCTTCCATCAGATTGAGGATGACAGGATGAGTTGTGAGCCAATCGAGTACTCAAACAAGAAAATAATTATGTCCAAATGTTCAAAGAAGATGGGATCTCTGCCACTTACACTAATCTTTGGGCTACCATGTATATTTTGAATTGTATCCATGAATGTGGTGGAAACCCCATCGATTTGAAGGGATAGAGAGTGCACAAAAGTGTGTGATTTTGGTCAATCTATCAAAATCACCTGAGATTCTTGCAGAATCCTGCATAGAAATCCCATTGGAACCTCTCCTTCAAATAATTTGGGATGGCTAATGTTGTAAAAGACCCGAGGTCTTAACTGTTTCCACTGCTTTGTTGGAAAACCACATTCTACCACAAACCTTGAAACATCAATTTTAAGGCCATCCAAAACTCTTCTGACCCTATGGTAGGTTTTAAAAAATCCCGAATTCTCCTACTCGAGAGGTGTGCAGTTCCAATAGCACTTTTGTTTGAGTTGGGATTTCAGCAACATAAGCTTATCTTTGAAACATAGTGAATCATTTTTCCATAAATGTATCTGATGGCCTGAATCCTCTACAAACCTTGAATGAGATTCCACACTTTTGCATCATTCTTCCATTCATCCCTGTTTCTATTAATTGTCATGATTCCAGATATAGAGAATATCCTTTCTTGAGAGTGCATCTCACAACATTTTGCTTCCTTTTTTTATAGACGATTTCAAAATCATAACCCACATTCTGGTTACCCATTTTGCTGTTCTTCTAAAGATAGTCATAGGATAACCGGGTATATATGTGGACACTAATCCTGATTCTCCTAGATCCAATTCGATCTAGAAACAAAATGGGACAAGACACATACGCTCTAAGTTACTATCATTGAATTTGTCATCAAAGAAGGAATAAGGTATATACCTTTGAATATCACTTCCTTTATGTCTTTGTTGTTCCTCGATTCGCTGGACCTATTACTGTAATGTTAGATCTATAACACAATCGAATTAAAAAGTGAAAGCAACAATAATACATTCAATGAAGACTTAAACATGTGATTAAGGAGTCATGTAATAAAACAAAAATCATTTTATGGGAAAGAGACAATCCACCGTATTATATTAATGAAAAAAGTAGAAGATACAACCTGAACGCCTTGATGTTGCAAGCTTCCTTTCGATGTTCCTTTGTTCCAACACACACACTTTCTCTAAACTTGCATGAAGAAGATCACCAGTGGCTGATGGACAAATGGAGGCATCAAGCACCAATTCAAACAGGACTCTTCACACCATTCTCTAACCTATTCATCAATTCTTCATTCAATCTTTCTTAACATTTTCCTTGAGAAACCTTTCATTACATAGGAGAAGGAGAGATGGTTGAGGGATGAGGATGATCCCACCTAATCAGAGGAGCCAGTAGGATTCCAACCATGTGAATGCCAACTCATTTTCTAGAAGATCCTCTTCTAGAACCTTCGTAACCTTTTCTTCCTTTTTTATCTTTGAAGCATGTTCTCACTCTGTCTATAGAGAAAACTGCAAACCCGTCACAATCCAGGTATAGAGGAGCCTACGAGAATCAGGGTTTTCGCACCCTGCAACATATGCAGCCTGAGAACTCATTATAAAAATATGTTTTGTAGAGGAAGACAACAATCAATTTTCTCAGGCAACAGGTCCTTATGAGAGCCTGAACACATAACTGTAGAGACATCACCAGAGTGACCAAAATAATGTGGAACATAGTCTTTGTTCCAAGAAGTATTTAAGACTATCATGATCTTTTTTGACCTTGAAGTGCCTACCTATTAGGTAAGGACGCCATTTCTTCAATGCATGTAGTATTGCCATCGTTTCCTTCTCATAAATGGTTTTGTGTAAGTCCTTTCCCTTGAGTGGTCGACTTTCAAAAGCCAGAGGCCTTCCTTCTTGCATTAGGACAACACCACTTACATTTCTTGAGGTATCACATTCCACAATAAAGGTTTTAGTGAAGTCTGGAGTGGTCAAGACAGGAGCTTTGCACATCACCTCTTTAAGTTGTTCAACATATTTAGTTGCCTCTGGAGTCCATGAAAATGCATCCTTCTTAGTTAGTGTCATTAAATATGTTTCTATTCTTCCATAGTGTCGAACAAACTTGCAGTAGTAACCTATCAAACCCAAAAATCCTCTAAGATTATTCAATGTTTTAGGAATCGACCAATCCATCATGGCCTTAATCTTGTTAGGGTCTACCTTGACACCTTCATGAGATACAATATGACCCAAGACTTGCTATAGATTAGTTTATAATCAAAAAATAATAACACAAATTTTCGAAGGAAGGGCTTGAAAATGGAATTCATCAACCCTTGGAATGTGGAAGGTGAATTTGTAAGTCCAAAAGACATGACCAAAAATTCATAATGGCCTTCATGATTTTGGAAAGTTGTTTTGGGGATATCTTCTT
>SNQJ01S0086821.1:0-33902 GCA_010110895.2 Picea sitchensis
TGACGCAGCAACAATATTTATATATGAGCATATTTAATGCATTGTAATAAGTAAAGGATTGATATTAAACATTGAATGCAAGTATCCTTTTGTATTTATTGAAGAAGTACTATAAGCCTTTTGTTTTTATTTGCAATCATTGACTTCGTCAATAATTACATTTATTATTGCTCATATGTGTTAAAGATAGTCATTAATATTTGAAGTACTAACCACTGCAACACATTATTTTAGTTTTATTTGCCTCGTCTCGCAAACATGTGCCATTCAGTGGAATATCTTCTCTTTGACTATCCATTTGGCAATAATCTGTGAAGGGAAAGCTTACCTTGACCCTTGAAGCCTTAAACCCTTGATCCTTTTCCTTCAGAACCCCAGATTACTAGGGACGTCTCCCTTGGGATTAGCCACCCTAAATAGAAAGAGCTCCCCATCGAGGTGACAGTGGGTGGGGAAGCTCCTGTTACGCCAGTTTGAGCCTTGACTTCAAGCTACTTAAACCTTTCCTACAAACTGTGCGATAACAGGTCCAAGCCCTTACAAGCAACCTACAATGAGCGCTTGTAGGCCAACCACAAGTGAAGTGCTCCACTCCAAAGGACACATGTCATGATCCAAGGTGATGTTGTACGCAATTAGGGCTCCAAGATGATGTAGCTACACAAGGTATGTCCACATCTCCACATCACAAGCCTCCATGGACTCCATCGATCCACTGAAGCAATGTGCTCCACTGGGTCAGCTACCCCTTGCAAGAATATTGTTGCAACCCAGGCATCCTCAAGCCAAATTCAAGCCTCCAAATAGGAATCCAAGTGACCCCATGCTATCAATGGCTTAATGCCCTCCTCCAGGATGCATAATGCTCCTCCTCCCAGGTAGGGCATTCTCTAAGCAAGTTAACTCTCCATGTGGTCACAATGAAGGGCATCCACCACATTGTTAAGAGAACTCCAACGCCTAAGGAAAGAATACTGAGCCAACACCAAATTGAGACCAAGCAATCATTGAGAAAGCTGTCTTCACCGTGCAAATCCATCATGGACCATCTCCCATGCGCCAGTCCATCTTGGACCATCAAGGGGTTGAACATAAACCATGTACCCCAAAGCTCATGAAGCACCTCAAACATGGTATAAACACTTTCAAAGTAATCCCAAAATCTAACAAAGGGCTCATCCAGATTCCATACACCACATATCATATGGTCCCAAACTCTAAGTGTTAAGTGCCCTCCTCTAAGTGCCCAATGCTCCTCCTCTTGGGTAGTTACCTCCCTTGATCAAGCAACCAACTCCCCCATTGTATGCACTTAATGGGTTAGTCATCATGTTGATCAGGGTAACAACCTCCTAGGTAAGGGAGCCCTGCTAGCACTCTAACCAAGGTCAAGCATCCCACCCAAGTTGGGCCATCTATATGTCCATGAAGCATTGCCAGGGGGCTAGGAGACCTAGCACTTTCCTAGCAAAGTGAAAACACTTGGAGTAACCCAAAGAGTTAACAAACTATCCTTCATACTACTTCCCAATTAGGTGTGCAATGGCTCACCTAGGGTTTTTTCTTCTAACCATAATTATGGTTTAAAACCCTAACTGTGGTGAGAATAACTCTCACAGTTTGTGAAGTTGACGCTAGAATGTTCCCATTTTATGTTATTCTAACAGTGTATGGTAATAACATTAAAAGTAATTTTAATTGACCAAATATAACTTGGGATTTCTAGGACTTCAATGGAATAAATTTATAAAACTAGAAAATAAAATAAATGCCCAACAATGAAATAAACTGATCCAGAAAATTATCAGTGATAAGTAAATAGCATGTAAAAATCAGAATAAATGCATTAGGAACGAGGAATGATGGATGTTCTCAGATGTATAAGATGCGTGTTGAAGCCTCCAACCAAATTGCCATAATTGAATTAATATGTTACAATGGTAGTCGTCAAGGATTTGACCAAGGGTATCTGAGTATGTGGTGGATGACTGGGTAGAAAACACTAGTAACAAAGATTGTGGATATGGTGAAGCTCAATTGGACACATGATACAATTCCTCTAACATGCATGGACTTCTCTTAGCGAAGGGATTTTATGCACATGGACATGCCATTGATAAATCTCTCAAGCTTTCAAGCATGGACTTGCAGGGGAAATAAGCAAGCTGAAATATGCATATTGCCCACTTGTTTTGGCCTTCAACTGCAATCTATTTGTGCTTTTTCTTTTTACTTCTGTGAAATTTTCAGACCTCCTGTTTGTAGGGAACCTGTTGGAACACACATTATCGCCAAAAAACATGTATCAACAAATAGTTAATGCAAGAGAGCACCAAAAATTATTTTCAGGAGCTCAAGTCCTATGCAATGTTTTAAAAACCAGCCAAACTGGAACCATAACTGGCCAGCTCGACCAGTTCACCCCTTGGGGACCTTGAACCAGGTTGTGAACCGGCTCAACCGGTTCAAACCCTCAAATTTTTAAATTTTTTTAATTAAAATTTTAATATTTTATGTATGTTTTAGTGAACTGGCTCATAGACCAAGTCATTGGCTGATTCCAATCCAAGGCCAATCTGAGTCTGGATTGACCCTTCGTTGATTCTGAGTCCGATTCCAACTTTTAAAACATTGGTCCTATGTGAGGAATGTGGATTAGTGGTACTATCTTGCAATCTGGATCTCGTAGGCTTATGAGTTGATTCCCTAGGCACCAAGTTTTTGGAAAATCATGCTCTGTGTTCGAATGTGGGGAGATTCCAACACATTTCAGGTGTAAATCCTATGGGAGACTCTAATTCTCTCTAATTTGAGTAGCTTGGGATCCCGAATTAGCCAAATTGTATGGTAGAATCTATGGTAGGGAATGGTTTGGTCCCTAAGCACTCAATCAAATAGGATTTTGGGACCTAGGAAGGACACTTTTGAACCAGGATGCATGAAGTGGTTTTGTCCAATTTGTGTAGGGTAACCTAATCAAGCAGTTTTAAGGGTTTCAAGCTAAGCTAATAAATGCTTAAGAACTTAACCTAGTTCATGTGACCTAAGGAATCACATGTAACACCTAAACTTCTCTACTTGGGCTCAATTGACAAATCTACTGTCAAGCAAATGTTTGGATCAACATGGTAAAGGAGGAAACACACCCCCTATATAACATCTCCATTAGATGAATTTGAGTGCAAGTCTAAGTGTGTGCACTATTGACCACTTATTCAACTAGGGGGTCAACTCCATGTACCATGAAGATATGCATCATCAGATGCTACCAAGTCAGAGACTATTTGGTTCTACAGGGCAATTTTTGCCTCCAACACATATTTTTGTAAATGGAATTTTCGCTCCCCTGTGTGGGATAATAATGTAATAGGTATGCATGGATCATAGTTAGTCAGTTACCATTAGGAGAGTTCATTTCACTAAGTGTTTTGATTTATTCATTTGGCCTAACCAGCCTTATTAATTTCCCTTGAGTTTTTTACTCCCACTAAATAAATCCTCCAAAGTGGTGAAAGGCGTTCTAATGGATTCATCCTCTGGTGGCTAGTGTTTAGGAATGATGTAAATGACCATGTAAGACATCTCAAAAAGTTTCGCGGAATTTCGTCGAGTCTAGATAGGTTTTTTTTAATTAATTAAATTTTCCTAAGGTTGGGTAATTTAATTAATTATTTTTTTATAAATATTGTAAAAACTAGGTCCTTGGGTTTTTTCTAGGGGTATTTGTGCTCAAAAGAAATGGAATGAGACCCCCTACACCCTTGGACCAAGTTTCAGCTCAGTCGGACTACTTTTGCTAGGTGTTTGTCCACAAGGAGTCTTAGTCAGAAAAAAAAACAATTTTAATTGCTAAGTCATGACATAGGAAAAATGTCATTTTTGTAATTTTGGAGTAAATGGAGTAAATTAAAGGTGGACAATGATGAGAAAGACATTTCCTAACCTACCCAACCCCTTTCCCAACCTTTATACACCCCCTAGACTCATCTCTCACTTAAACCCTCATGCCCCTATAGGGATTTGCGCCCCCCTTCCATGCAAAAATGTACAACTTGAAAATATTTAAGTTGTGGGCCCCTCCCTCATGAGGTGCGCCCTTCCTAGCCTCCCACGTCACCTTTGAGTGTGTGTCCCACCCACTACACCACACTTCAACTTTCCAATCCAAGCAAAACCTAAAAGATGTGCCCTCCCTCCTTGAGATCTCATCTTTAGCTTGGGTTTTGACACTTGGAAAAGATCCAAGAGGGGTCACTTTGCCTCTCAAGGTATAAATAGAACCTCTCCCTCACTCATTTCTCACCATTCTCTTGAGTATTGTTATGCTACCATTTTCTTACCATCTCTCTCTCTCTCATTGTTCATTTTGCTTCCATTCCATTTTGCTCTTGGAGAGCTTGGAGCAATTAGTTGCTACAACCTCTCCCTTTGTTAATAGAGAAAGGCTTTGGAGGAATCTTGGAGTACAATATTGTGTCTTGGTGTTCCATTCATATGAGGTGATTGGTTTCTTTGAATATTTTTGTGAAATATTGAGTAGTTTGCTTTGGTAAATTAATTTACTTAGATAGGTTTAGCAATAGTGTAGTTGTTGGAATGTTTTATATTTGCTGATGATATAAACTTTGTTGTGTTATTGGTTTATGCAATCCATTATCTACTCTTGTCTCACATTTTGTTGAAAGTTTGCAGGTTGTCTCAAAAATCTTTGTTGGGATAGATTTGAGCAAGAATCTACCATCATAGCTTACTAAAACTTCATAAGCTTTTCCATTTCATTTTCTGTTGTTATATCATTCAGATTTTGGTTGCTAACACTCTTAGATAGGTCATTTAAATACATAAATTTTCTGATCTTTATATGCAGACAATTTCTGTTGCAAAACATAAGTTTTCTTAACATTTTTGGGTGTGTTGCAGCATTTCCAGCAAGCAATAGCTTGCTGGTTTTTGCAGGTTCTCGCCAGGTCAAGGGTACATGCTGTCCATTTTCAGTCAGAACACACTTCCAAAGGCCCCCTTTTGATGTGGTAACAAAACCCCTTCTTTTCTCCATCTTTCTAAGCATTGTAAGCAAGCCCAAAGGGGGTCCCCAAGTGTCTTGCCTTCTTGTTTTCAGTTTATGTTTTCATTTTTATTTTTTTTATTATTTTCTAACCCCCATAGTATGGCTAGCTTAGTTGTGGATGTCTAATATGCTTATACTCATGGTTAAAATTATCTAGTATTAGATCTCACACATAATTAAATGCTAGTTTAAGCCCGTGGAGGCATAGGATTAAATCTTGTGCTTGGTTATTTCTTTACTTGCAAGCTCTTATTTCTTAAGCATTTATCTTTCACATTTGCAAACAAACATGTGTATCTTAATGGTGTAAAGTAATCCTTTCATTTCCACAAGTTATTTCAAGTTCCTTGTGTGTTTTCATGCAATCATCTAATAATCTAGAACTTCATTACTTGTCATTTTCAAGTTTCGGTTTTAGCCCTTTTTGGCACTTTTTGGCAAGTAAAACTCACCTTAACACACCTAACCACCTAAAAATACTTAGTTCATAGGCCTAATAACCAACTAGACTTAATAGGACACCTTTACTCACCCAACTTCGCCATTTAAACGAGGACTAGAGAAAGCAACGGAAGGTGATAGGTCGGGGACAGTCTCGTGGCGCTCAACGTCCTTTTCTGAGAGTACTCTTTTCCTTTGGTCTGACCTGTGGAGCTAGGGTAGGCCTTGTTGCCATACTTCTTGAGCACCCAACAGTTACTTGGTACAAGCGGAGGGAGTATTGGATTGACACTTAGCTAGGATTGAATCTTCACTTAATAATCTTTAATCAATCCTTAATCCACAACTTTGGGCAATCCATTTAACATATATTTTGGTGATTTACATTTACACTTGCAAGCACTCTTTCACTTTTACATTTACATGCAAGTTTAATTTATGTTTTGTGGATTAATCATCTAAGTGGTCATATTTGTGTTTTGGGACACCCTTCCTTTCAAGCATCTTTCGTTTGAGTGGTGTTCATATTTTTGGTGTGATCCCTCAAGAAGTTGCGCATCCTCTTGGAGGCACTATCTTGTTGGATCTTGAGTGATTTCATTACCATTGAGAGCAGTGCAATAGAGTAGTACATTATTGACCCACGTAGGGGTGCGGAAATTCCAGTTACAAAAAGAAGTGTTGGGGCCAAAAATACCCTATAGAACCAAAATCTTCGACAAATGAGCATCTGATGATGCATCTCTTCATGGCACATGGAGTTGACCACCTATGTTGGAGAGGCGGTCAACATCTGGCTCCACATGGGGACGTGTGTTCGATCTTCTCGAATGAGACGGAGAGCATACGAGAATCCATCACCTACAAAATAGAGTGCTCACCAATAACCAACATAAGAATGCATATATACATAATGAAATAAATGAATGCTATATACAACATTTACAAAATGAAATAACTAAAGTACAACATCATTAATTTACAACAAATGAAATCTATGGTACAGAAAAAAATTCTAAGTACATATTAACATAATGAATGAAACAATACAAAATTAAAATACAAGGGTTAGAGATACGTTACAACCATCCATGCAATGGATGAAATGATGCCACAAGTGTCTGAAACATCCTTGTCCAGGATGACTCATAGAAGAACCCTTTCCAAGTTTTATTAACTTGGAACTTTTTGTGAGGAAGAACCATCCAGACTTTACACTGCTTCTTCCCCAAATCTTTCCAAAAAGTCATGCAAAAAATCCTGTATGGTCTTGATTGATTTATCTTTGTGAATAAGAAACCAATCACAAGCACTTCCCTGGCCCTCCAAAAGAGTCCAGGAAAATAATAACATAAGGGCATCCTCACAAATAGGTGAATCATCCCAATCGTCGATTAATTTCCAAAAGGCCTCGACATGAGCGCAAGCATCACCACCCTCACGAAATTCCAACACATTGTCAACAACATCTTCAAGTATATCATTAGGATAACCAACTATTTCTGAAAAATCAAAAGGTTTCGTGAGTTCGCTCATTGAAAAAAAAACTGGGACCCAAAAGATTACTAAGGATCCGACAAGAAGGGAAGCATGCTAGCTTCATCCAAAAACCTTTCCAAGTTCAGAGATGAAGCAAACAAGCCGTGAGTTCCTTCTTGCAAAATACCTCGTCAAATTATTTAAAAGTGGAGTCGCCAAATGACCAAGTTTGTCAAACAAACCACAGCATTAAACAAAGCAAAAACAAGAAGGAAAACAAAGGTTATTATTAAGTTTGGAACAAGAATTGGATATCAGTGAGTGCTTCTTCACCAAGAATTTCAAGCAACCAACAAGGATTGCTCCTTGCAGTATACTCGATAGATTTGTTCAATGGAGTCGCCACTTGGAAAATAATCACACAAAGCTAACCAATGCAAGCTCAAAGAATTTTTAGTTCTTAAAAAAAAATTAGTCGTTTTGACCAAGGATAAATGACTTATCCCCGACAACGGCGCCAAAGATGTTGTCGTCCTTATACACACTTGCAAACGTGAGCTAAGTCCGGCTCACTTAGTGTGTCCTTGGAGGCACAATGCCTAGGTTCACAACTCACACTGTCACTTTGACCGGAACCTCTTTCGTCTAGGCTTACTCCTAGGGAAGCCAAGGGGGGTAGACCCTAGTTACTAGATAAGATTTAGCGTTGAGTTCTAGGAGTTGATTTTAATTTCTTAAGGTTAGAGGGAGTCTATCCTATGATGCTAATGCAACGATGCAAGATGCAAGGGTTAGCATGTCAAGCAAGACCTTTCCCTAGGGCAACTAAGACTAGTGCCTAAGGTTGGGCAAGGGATCAACTAGATGTTAGGGTGTTTTGTTACAATATGATTACAAGATAGAAAAGAATAATTAAATCCAATGAATACTAGATACAAATAAAAAGATACAATGATACAATGTAACAAGCTAACCACTTTTAAATGTATGTGCAGGATATAAGAAGATTAAAGCATTGGCATCATCAACACATTGAGTCCATCATCATCACATTTACAAGGATACTTTAGAAGATCTAAAGATTAAAGCACAAGTATTCCACAATGATATTCAATCAACCACAAAGTATTATTAGGTGATTAAGCCCAAGGTTTGATTGTTTAATAAGTTAAGGGTTTCTTAAAATTGTAAAGTTTTAGTTACCTTTATTAAGTATTTCACCAAAAACCTCCTCCCCCGGTTGCCAAATGGCTGTTGGATGCTCAAGATAGTGAAGCAACGAGGCCCACCCTAGCTGTCACAGTCAATCCAAAGAATTGAGTTTTTACGGAAAGGACGCTCCTTCGTGCCGTGAGACCGTCCCCGGCCTATCACCTTCCGTTGCCCTCCTCAATCCCCGTTTTAGATGGTGAAGATGGTGGTTTTAGGTACCCTATTAAGTCTATTAAGTTAAAATATCAATTAGGTAGACTTTTAGGTGTTTTTTAGAGTATTTTGATGATTTTAAGGTGTCTTAAAAGTGTGATTTATTGCCAAGGCCGAATCTCACTTCAACTTATTATGTGTGTTATTTAAGCTTGGAAATAAGGAGCATTAACACATGCAAAGCATTGAAAGATGGCTGAAATAAAGATTTAGTTCATTACCATGCACTAGATCATTAACATATGTAGCTTGCTAAGAAAAGAAACTTAAACCAAGGGCAAGAACAACTTGCCAACAAGAGATGAAAGATTATCACACTTATCTTATGTTTGTTAAGAGCATTGAGATCAAAGCATTAAGTGTGAAGAGAAAGAGAAAGATTTAAGCATATGCCTACATTATCAACTTATCCCATAAGCATTAGTTCAAGAGTGTGTTGGCAAATGGCCTTAAGATATTAAAGCATGTAAAGAAAAACCATTCACTAAACTATTGAAGCATTAAGCATTTAAAGTGTTAGATTTAAGCATGTAAGAAAGAGATATATCTAGATATGGCTTAAGCATGCAAGAAATCTAAATAAGTTGATTATGCCCAATGGGCTTAAACTAAGCATTTATATGTGTGAGATCTAGATCTAGAACATTTTAATCCAATAAAGCATAAAAGATCAACAACACATATTAAAACCCTAGCCTTGCTATTTGGGGTATTCCTCTCCCAAAAAGTAGGCAATTATTAGACTTATTATGCTTAGAAATAACTTGAGAAAAGGAGAAAGATAAGCAAGAAAGGACAAGCTAAAGAGAGAAGCAAACAACTAAGTAAGAGGAACCACTAACCCCACGTCCTAGGTTTGGGAGATGCCCAACATCCACCAAACCCCACGTCCTAGCTCAAGAAGTGCTCAAAAACTAAAAAGAAAAGCAAGATTTACACTTAACTTAAGCTACCCAAGGCTCACACGTGGGAGGAGGCCGTACCACTCCTTCTCCCCAACCAATGAGCCACTAAATCAACAAGAAAACAAGTAGATCTATGCACAAGAATCCCTAAAAATTGAAAGAGAAAGTTGAGAAATAGCTACCAACTTGTAGGAGGGTCTTGGAGTGTTGTGTGGACGTTTTTGGGTAGCCAAACCCCCTCAACCAGATCTGAAACCTGCAAAAACCAGCAAGGTATACTTGTTGGAAATGTTACACACAACTTTTGTTTTTTTAGGGCAAAAATTTTCTTAAAGAAATTTTAATGAAAAATTTATATTTTGGTGACCATTAAACTATGTTAAGCTAGCTGAAAATATGTATGGAATGAGAGCATATAGAGAATGAGTAATAGATAGAGAAAGAGAGGAGTTTATGTGAGTCTCAAGGGAGGACTCTTCCTTGAGACATTCCCAATGAAACCCTTGAAGCCAAACCTGCAAGATCTAACACAATGGCATGCATACAATAGATAATATGGATGATCAAGCTAATAAGATGAAATACTTGCATCCTATCTAGCTAATCAACATACATAGATCTACAAGACTACTCTTTGTTAGATCTACTCAAATAAAATACTTTACCTAAGATCTACCTATGCCATCATCATATCAATTCAAAACAAGTTTACCTCATGTGTTGAAAGAACAAAAATACTTGTTGCTCCTTCAAAATTCCTCCAAAGCTTCTCCTTTATTATTACTCAAGAAAGTGGATCTTGGAGAAATACTTGCTCCAAAACCCTAAGAGCCAAAGAATGGAAGATGGAACAAGAAGAGAGAGAGAGAGAGAGAGGAAAATCAAGTATCATAACAATAGCTCAAGATATGGTGAAAAGGAAGTGAGGAGAGAGATCTATTTATACTTGGAGAGGCAAACTCACCCCTCTTGGATCAATGCCAAGTGTCCACCACCAAGCACAAGATGAGATCCAAGGGTAGGGTGCACCATCTAGGGTTTAGATCATAGATCTAGGGTGTAGATGAGTTTGTAAAGTGTTGGGATCAAGCAAAGGATAGTGGGAGGCTATGGGATACGTGCCAAAAAAGTGTGCACCATCTAGGGTTTAGATCACAGATCTAGGGTGTAGATGAGTGTGTAAAATGTTGGGACTGCCAAAGACAGTGGGAGGCTATGGGACACGTGGGCTGCAGGAAGAATTGGGGTCAATTTTCTTAAAAATTATTTGGAAATTCCATGGGGAGGCTAACCCTCAAGGAGGCCATTCAATTGGAGGAAAGGGAAGAAAGGGGAGGCAATAAATGCAAAGAAGGGGAGTGGAGATGAGCTAGGAGGGACGGCAGGGAGAGCACACCACCCAAGAGGGAGGACCACCAACCAAGGAAAACCCAAGGTGCCACGTCCCATCCTCAAGGAGGGTGTCACTTTGAGGAGGGTGAGAGGGGTGAGAGGGGTTGGGTGCTGTTAGGAGGGGTTTGGGTAGGTTTAGGCTTAGGAAATATCTCTCTAACTTTATTCCATCTTCTATCATCCTTTTAAACCTATTTATTATTATAATTTTACATTTTTTCCATGTTTGGACTTTAGCAATTAAAATTGTTGTTGTTTTTTGACTCACTGACACTATGGGTGGACAAACCCATAACAAAAGTTGTCCTGACCGAAAGCTAAAACTTTATCGATGGTGGTGCTATTCTATTTCTTTTGAGCACAAATACCCCCTATCAAAAACTAAGGACCTAGTTTTTAAGCAATTTTGATCAAAAATAATTAAACTCTCCAAACTAGGGAAAATTTAATTAAAATACTGAATTAAAAAAACTATTTTTAGGACTCCACAATTCGCTAAACTTTCTAAGAGATGTCTTGCATGGCTTCACAATAATGATTCCCTACATTAGTTACCAAAAGATAAGCCCTATTATCCCCGATTTCTAGGGATATCTAAGAGATCATGTCTCGAGGCCCACAGGTCCTAGACATGGGAGTACCGAGAGTTAATCAGATTGATTCTAGCATGGTCTCTGAGGGTCTGTCACTTTATACACACCTTTGGGTAGACGTGGGAAATCTTCAATCCACGTCTCCCAGGTGTCCTTGGGGGCAAGTGAGAGTTAAGGTGTCACCTAATCCTCAACTCCTCCTGCCTAGGCCAACTTCTAGCAAAGCCAAGGGGGTAGTCCCTAACAAATATACTCAAGGTTTTTGCTAAGTACAAGAAAATGAAATTAGGAGCTTATTGCTTATCAAACCATTAACCATTAAACCTGAAAATAAACATGAACATTCATTCACCACTTATATATATATAATCAAATTACTTGCATCAAAAGGATACTAAGAAACAAGTTGGTTAGGTGTTGTACTTTACATCAAATATATGACAAATTATAGAAATGTGCAGCCCAACAAGCGTCAAAATTAATGGCACCTGCTCAGCAGCAACATCACAGCCAAGCCACCAAGTTCGCAAAGTGGTCAAATTCCTGGAAGCAATTTTCACGGGAAACCATGGCAAACTCTGCCCGTCCCAGCAGCCTGATGCCCAAAACTGTGAGGCCTGTCCCAGAGCCCAGCCTCTGCCTCCTGCCCACCTTCCCACCAACTCCCAAAGCTCAACCATCCAAACCCACCCACAACTCAACCCAGACCACTGCTAAATGCCTCCCAAACCCAGCCTGAGTAAACGGCCTGTCTGCCACCACCACTGACCACCAGCCCTCCCAGTGTCTTCCACGAGGGGACAATGACGGTCAATTGAAGCACCTGAATTGAAAATTCAATCTAACAATTATTGTTCACTCTATGAAATAAAAGAAATTGATCTAAGCTAACACTCGTGCAAAAAATGACCAGATCACCAATAACACCCTGGGAAGTTTGAAGAGCGGGAGCTTGTAGTCCCGCTTATTTTATAATGACTTTCACGTTATCAAAGTTTATTGGGACGAGTTGCAGAGCATTCACAGGGGGCTCCACAAGCCTCAAAGTTTTGCAAAGTTTTACAAAGTTTTATGATACCTGGGTCCCTAATGTTCTAATCCTACCAAACATGTAACCTTCTACTCATACCACCAACCTGCACAAAAACAGGCAAACAAAGATAAAGATGCCCAAAACACTTTAGAAGAGTCTTGGATTATGAGTCAAACTCAAAAATTCTAAGTTATTTTAGGCAATTTTCTAAGAAATTTAACTAAGGGAACTCAAGCTAAAGAGCTAGTTTCCCTAGGTTCTTTTTGCTGCTGTTATAAAACAGAACACAGTGGAGGTTCTTTAATTACCAAATATAACTTTGAGACCTATTTAACGTGAATCAAATTTCAGCCTTTAAAATTTAAGTAAAATGCTCAAAATTTGACTTTTTCTGGAACTAGATCTAGATTTAGTTAACCAATTTGAAATATAATTTCTAGATCTAATCTGGACAGCTTACTACTCTAGATATGAATGATTTATAATCTGAAAAAGTATCTAAGAAAGTAAACCAACAACAAGTTACCAAATGATTTTGATATTTTCGAAGAAAGAGGAAGAGAGAGGAACTGTAGCCTTTACACCCTTGGGCAATGGAGAGAGCCTTTCGGATGAACTAAGGAGGAATTGAGTCTTTAAGTTCCTTGGAGCTGTTGGCAGCAAACAAGCATACTTCTTCACCACCCAAGCTATGAACCTGTAAGTCCCAGCAAAATTCCTACAAACTTGTTAATATGAGGGCGCACTAATTTGGAGGAAAGGGAAGAAAGGGAGGCAATAAATGCAAGAAAAGGGAGTGGAGATGAGTTAAGGAGGGACGTGGGGGTGAGGGGAGAGCACACCACCCAAGAGGGAGGCCCACCAACCAAGGAAAACCTAAGGTGCCACGTCCCATCCCTGCTGAGGGGTGTCACTTCCTGAGGAGAGAGGGGTGAGAGGGGAAAAAGGCTAGGAGGGTTGGGACAGAGTTTAGGCGAAACCCTCTCTAACTTTAGGCTCCATTCCTCATATCATCCTTTTAACTCATTATTATACTCTTACATCGCTTGACTCTTTAGCAATTAAAATTGTTGTTTTGACTGACCATTAATCTGGTAATAAACCCATAACAAAAGTTGTCCTGACTGAAAGCAAACTTGGTCGATGGATGTAGGGGTGCTATTCTATTTCTTTTGATAATAAATACCTCTATCAAAAGTCCAAGGACCTAGTTTTACAATTTTGATCAAAATAATTAAACCTCCAAACTTAGGGAAAATTTAATTAAAAATTAATTAATTAAAAAAAACTATTTTAGACTCAATGGAATTCCGCAAAAATTTCTCTTCGGTGATGTCTTTCATGGTCATTTACAATGGTTCCCTACAATAGTTACCAAAGATAAGCCCCATTATCCCGCATTTCTAGGGATAACTAAGAGATTGCCCCTGCTCCACAGGTCCTAATGACATGGGAGTACCTCTAGAGCACTCCATTGACTTTGTGCATGGTCTCCTGAGGCCTGGCTGCCGCCTTTATACACATTTGGGTGACGTGGAAGAAATCTCAATCCACTAGGTGTGTCCTTAGGGGCAAGTGAGAGTTAAGGTGCCGCCACCTAATCCTCAACTGCCTAGGCCAACTCCTAGCAAAGCTAAGGGTAGTCCCTAACAAATATACTAAGGCTTTTAAGCTAAGTACAAGAAAATGAAATCTAGGAGTTTATTGTTTTTATTCAACAATCAACCACAACCGGGAAATAAACATGAAATATCCTATTCACCTATATATATATATAATCAAATTAATGGCATCAAAAGGATAAGAAATGCTTGTTAGGTGCAAGTTGCATTTTACATCAAATATATGACAAAATGTGAAGCCTCTGTGGCTTTGTTGCTTGTAAATGATTGAGACCAAGGCTCTTAAAGAGAGTCAAGTAATGTAGTTCATGGTTTCTTGATATGGTTAAAATTACAGTCTAATGAGGAATGGTTTGGGCCTCCTTGGAGGTTAATTCTTTGCTTAAAAACTTGCAGAGAGCCCGACCGAAACCCAAATGGTCTCACCAAGAAGCTCCACTTAAAGTGCCGGATGTCCAAACTGGAGGAAGCAGTCCTGTAGGCCCGCTTCTACTTCTCAAAGGCCACCTCTCCATGCTTCCCAAGACATCAAATTAACAACTCGGGGTTTTTTCCTAATTAAATCAATCAAACTAATCACCCAGCTCAAAATATGCATGAATTTACCTCAACATCGAGACGAGTTCAAGTAATTGAAGGGTCGTGAACAAAACCCAGAGTCGGAGGGGAATTTGGTTTATTTTTACAAAATAAAGTGTGAAATTTAATTGCCATGTCAAATCCATCTAATTTTGTTCTCCTCTGAGGTCAGCCGAGGGACGCTTTATTTGGTCAATTGAAATACTGAATTGGAAATCTAATCTAACAATTATTAGATTCTACTCATAAATAAAAGAAATTGATCGCCAACACTGTGTACAAAATTGACCATCACCATTAACACCACTCCCTGTTTTAAAGAGCTGGAGCCGTGTTCTTCTATTTTATTATGATTCTTACTTAGCCATTGGACGAAGTTGTGGAGCATTCATTAGAAAGCTCTTACAAAGTTTTGCAAGTTTTACAAAGTTTTATGATACCGGGTCCCTAATGTTCTAATCCTAAAAGGTGAACCTCCTTCTATCTGTTCACCAACCTGCACAAAAACAGCAAGCAAACAAAGATAAAGATGCCCAAAAACACTTTGGGAAGTGGGTTCTGCTATGGAGGAAAACTTCAAAAAAAAATTTAAGTTATTTTAGCAAATTTCTATGAATAATTTAACTAAGGAATTTAAGCTAAAGAGCTAGTTTCCTAGGGTCTTTTTGCTGGCTAAGAGTAAAACAGAAATACAGAGGTACTTTTAATTAACAAATATAACTCTGAGAGCTATTTAACGAATCAAATTTCAGCCTTTAAAATTTGGAAGTAAAATGCTCAAAATTTGACTTTCTTGAACTAGGATCTAGATTTAGTTAACCAATTTGAAATATAATTTCTAGATTTAATCTTGGACAGCTTACTACTACTTAGATATGAATGATTTATAATCTGAAAAGTATCTAAGAAAGTAAACTAACAACAAGTGACCAAAGCGATTTTGATATTTTTGAGAAAGTGTGAAGAGAGAGGGGAAACCAGCTCCACACCCTTGGGCAATGGAGTCTTCGGATGAACTATGGAGGGAATTGAGTCTTTAAGTTCTTGGAGTTGTTGGCAGCAAACAAGCTACTTCTACCCACTCCAAGCTACAACCCGTAGGTCTTAAAAAATCTTTGCAATAAGTAAACTTGTTAATATGATGGCCAATTCACTCTGGAGGAAAGTACAGGCGGGAGGCACAACAAGAAAAGGAGAGGAGATGAGTTAAGGAGGGACGGGGGGAGGGGTGAGCACACCACCCAAGAGGGAGGCCCACCAACCAAGGAAAACCCAAGGTGCCACGTCCCATCCTCAAGGAGGGTGTCACTTTTGGAGGAGGTGAGAGGGTGAGAGGCTAAAGGTTAGGAGGGGTTGGGATGGGTAGGTTTAGGCTAGGAAACCCCTCTAACTTTTTATTCCATCTTCTATCATCCTTTTAACTCACTTATTAAATTTTACATTTTTCCACATGTTTGACCCCAAGCAATTAAAATTGTTGTTTTGACTGATCAAGACTCCCTATGGACAAACACATAGAAGTTGTCCGATTGAGCTGAAACTTGGTGTATGGGTATAGGGGGTGCTATTCTATTTCTTTTGAGCACAAATACCTCTATCAAAAGTCCAAGGACCTAGTTTTCTACAATTTTGATCAAAAATAATTAAAACTTCCAAACTTAGGGAAATTTAATTAAAATTAATTACTTAAAAAACTATTTATAGACTCAATGGAATTCCGCTAAACTTTCTAAGATGTCTTGCATGGTCATTGCAAATGACCAATCAATAGCTACCAAGATAAGCCCTGCCATCCCTCGGGATTTAGGATAATCTAAGAGATCATGTCTCAGGCCCATTTCGTGTCCTAGACATGGAGTAACCGAGAGCAGGATTGGATCTGAAAGATGCCCCCTGATAATCAAGGGTCGCCTTTATACACACCTTTGGGAGACGTGAAGAAATCTTCAATCCACTCGACGTGTCCTTGGGGGTAAGTGAGAGTTAAGGTGCTGGCCACCTAATCCTCAACTCCTCCGCTCTAGGGCCAACTCTAGCAAAGCCAAGGGGGTAGTCCCTAACAAATATACCAAGGCTTTTAAGCTAAGTACAAGAAAATGAAATTAGGAGTTTATTGTTTTATCAAAACCATTATTAACCATTAAACTGAAAATAAACATGAACATTCATTCACCAATTTATATATATATAATCAAATTTGCATCAAAGGATACTCAAGAAAACAAATGTTAAAGTGTGCATTTGTAATATATATAACAATTTATGAAAATGTGAAGCATGTGGTTTTGTTGCTTGTAAATGATTGAGACTAGTACCTTAAAGAGAATCGTGGTAAATAGAACAAGGTGAGCCATTAAGGTTAAATTGAAGTTCAATTAGTGAAATGGTTTGCCTTTGAGGTTAATTCTCATTGGAAATCATGAGAACCTTACCAAACCCAAATGGTCTCACCAAGAAGCCCAATTCCCAGTCGGGATGTCCAAACGGAGGGAAGCTGTGCGGTCCCCGAGAGGTCCGCCTTTTACTTCCTCGTGTCACCTCTAAGGCTTTCCGCGACATCAAATTAACAACTTTGGTTTTCCACTAAACGATTAACCAATCAATTAGCTCAAGTGATGTATGAACTTATCAAATGATCGAGACGAACAATTGTATGGGGTCGTGAACAAACCGAGAGTCGAGGGAATTTGGTTTGTATTTTTATGCAGAAAATAAAGTGTGAAATTTAATTACTATGTCAACTTTCGACTCCACCAAAGCCCCTTCTTCGAGGTCACGAGGGGACAGCTTTATTTGGCTTATTGAAATAACTGGAATTGAAATCTAATCTAACAATTATTGTTCTACCTGGCAAAATAAAAAGAAATTGATCTAAGCTAACACTTGTGCAAAATCTGACCAGATCACCACAACACCATTCCCCCAGGGGGGAATGAAGAGCTGGAGCTTGTAGCCCGCGATGATATATTTTACGCACGTGCTTATATCGGGACGTAAAGTTGTGAGCATTCATTAGGGGCTCACAAGCTCTTACAAAAAAATTACAAAGCACTATGAAGTATAAAAAAATGGCCTCCGGGGGTCCAAGATGCCCCTAATCCGCCCGAAACTGACAGAACCTCCTTCTATCTGTTCACCCAACCTGCACAAAACAGCAAACAAAAGATATAAAGATGCCCAAAACACTTTAGAAGTGTCTTGGGTTATGAGAGAAAACTTCAAAAAAAATTTAAGTTATTTTTAGTACCTTCGCAAAATTTAACTAAGGAACTCAAGCTAAAGAGCTAGTCTCCCTAGGGTCTTTGCCGCTGTTATAAAACAGAAATAAAAAGGTACTTTAATTACCAAATATAACTTTTGAGAGCTATTTAACATAAATCAAATTTCAGCCTTTAAAATTTTGAAGTAAAATGCTCAAAATTTGACTCTTCTTGGAACTAGATCTAGATTTAGTTAAACCAATTTGAAATATAACTTCTAGATCTAATTCTACAGCTTTACTACTTAGATATGAATGATTTATAATCTGAAAAGTATCTAAGAAAGTAAACTAACAACAAGTTACCAAAGTGATTTTGATATTTTGAGAAAGAGGAAGAGAGGAAACTAGAGTTCACAACCCTAAGTAAATGGAGTCTTTCGGATGTACTAAGGAGGGAATTGAGTCTTAAGTTCTTGGAGTTGTTGGCAGCAACAAGCTACTTCACCACCCAAGCTATGAACCCCAAAGTCCAAAAATTCCTTGCAATATAAACTTGTTAATATGAGGGCACTCCACTTGGAGGGAAAGGGAAGAAAGGGGGAGGCAATAAATGCAAGAAAGGAGAGTGGAGATGAGCAAGGGAGGGACGGGGGTGAGGGAGAGCACACCACCCAAGAGGGGGGGCCCAACCACTAAGGAAAGCCAAGGTACCACGTCCCTCCTTCAAGGAGGGCGTAACTTTGAGTGAGGAGAGGGTGAGGGTTAGGAAAGGTAGGGAGGGGCTGGGATGGGTGGTTTAGGCTAGGAAATCTCTCTCTAATTTTTATCCACCTTTTCATCATCCTTTAACTCATTATTATAATTTTTACATTTTTTCATGTTTAGACTTTAGCAATTAAAAATTGTTGTTTTGACTGATCACACCCTGGTGGACAAACCCATAACAAAAGTTGTCCGACCGAGCTAAAACTTGGTCCATGGATGTAGGGGTGCTATTCTATTTCTTTTTAACAAATACTCCTAATAAAAGTCCAAGGACCTAGCTTTTACAATTTTTGATCAAAAATAATTAAACCTCCAAACTAGGGAAATTTAATTAAAACACTACCAAAAAACTATTTAGACTCATACTGAATTCCGCTAAACTTTCTCTAAGATGTCTTGCATGGCCACAATAATGATTCCTACTCAATAGTTACCAAAAGATAAGCCCTATTATCCCCGATTTCTATGGATAACTGGCAGACTATGTCTCGAGGCCCACACAGTCCTAGACATGGCACCGAGCCACCATTGACCTCAGCACGGCCCCTGAGGGCTCAAGGTCACCATACACACCTTTGGGAGACGGGCACCAATCCACTCTGCAGTGTCCTTGGGCAAGTGAGAGTTAAGGTGTCACCTAATCCTCAACTCCTCCTCGCCTAGGCCAACTCCCAGCCAGTAGTCCCTAACAAATATACTCAAGGCTTTTAAGCTAAGTACAAGAAATGAAATCTAGGGAGTTTATTGTTTTATCAAACCATTAACCATTAAACTGAAAATAAACATGAACATTCATTCACCACGATGTATATATAATCAAATTTGCATCAAAAGGATACTAAGAAACAGCCATTAGGTGTAAGTTGCATTTTACATCAAATATATGACAAAAAATGTGAAGCCTGTGGCTTTGTTGCTTGTAAATGATTGGAGACCAAAGGCTCTTAAAGAGAGTCGTGGGCAAATGTAGTTCGCGTATTTTATTACATAAGGTTTAATTGAAGTTCAATTAGTGAAAATGGTTTGGGCCTCCCTTTGGAGGTTAATTCTTTGTTTGGAAACTTATGGAGAACCTTACCAAACCCAAATGGTCTCACCAAGAAAGCCCACTTAAAGTGCCGGATGTCCAAAACAGGTAGGAAGCCGTGTCCGAGAGGCCCACAAATTTTACTTCCTCAAATTTGGCATGCCTCAAGACATCAAATTAAATAACTCTCTGGGTTTCCTTAATTAAATCTAATAACTGACTCACCGCAAGATGTATGAACTACTCTGTACGATCAGACTATTCGCATGGGTCAGGAACAGAACTGAGAGCTGAGGGGGATTTTGTTTATTTTATGCAGAAATAAAGTGTGAAATTTAATTAATATGTCAACCACTGACCAGGCCCACTTCGAGGTCGCCGAGGGATGCTTTATTTGCCGAATTGAAGTACCGGAATTGAAATCTAATCTAACAATTATTGTTCACTTATGTTAAATAAAAGAAATTGATCTAAGCTAACACTCTGTGCAAAATTGACCAGATCACCACAACACCACTGGTTTAAAGAGCCGGAGCTTGTAGCCCTTATTTTATTATGTTTTTACGCAATGCTTATTGGGATAAGTTGTGAGCATTCATTAGGGGCTCACAAGCTCTTACAAAGTTTTGCAAAGTTTTTATTAAAGTTTTATGATGTTCCCGTCCCTAATGTTCTAACTACTAAAATGGCAGAACCTCTATCTGTTCACCAACCTGCACAAAACAAAGAAGCAAACAAAGATAAAGATGCCCAAAACACTTTAGAAGTGTCTTAGGTTATGAGAGAAAACTTCAAAAAAATTCTAAGTTATTTTAACAATTTTCAAGTAAAATTTAACTAAGGAACTCAAGCCAAAGAGCTGCCTCTAGGGTCTTTGCTGCTGTTATAAAACAGAAATACAGAGGTACTTTTAATTACCAAATATAACTTTTGAGAGTTATTTAACGTAAATCAAATTTCAGCCTTTAAAATTTGAAGTAAAATGCTCAAAATTTGTTGACTTCTTTCTTGGAACTAGATCCAGATTTAGTTAACCAATTTGAAATATAATTTCTAGATCTAATCTTGGACAGCTTTCTACTTAGATATGAATGATTTATAATCTGAAATGTGTCTAAGAAAGTAAACTAACAACAAGTTACCAAAGCGATTTTTGATATTTTTGAGAAAGAGGAAGAGAGAGGAAATCAGAGCCTTACACCCTTGGGTAATGGAGTCTTCGATGAACTAAGGAGGGAATTGAGTCTCTTAGGTTCTTGGAGAGTTGTTGCCATCAAACAAGCTACTTCACCACTCCAAGCTATGAACCCGAAGTCTTAAAATTCTTGCACATAAACTTGTTAATATGAGGGCTAATTCACTTGGAGGAAAGTGAAGAAAGGG
Source organism: Picea sitchensis (assembly GCA_010110895.2). Taxonomy (NCBI): domain Eukaryota; kingdom Viridiplantae; phylum Streptophyta; class Pinopsida; order Pinales; family Pinaceae; genus Picea; species Picea sitchensis. The sequence goes on from SNQJ01S0086821.1 coordinate 20,915, forward strand.
GAGGCAATAAATGTAAGAAAAGGGAGTGGAGAAGAGTTATGAGGGACGGGGTGAGGGAGAGAGCACCACCCAAGAGGGAGGCCCAACAACCAAGGAAAACCCAAGGTGCCACGTCCCATCCTCAAGGAGGGTGTCACTTTTGAGTGAGGTGGAGAGGGTGAGAGGGGTTAAAAGGTTAGGAGGGGTTGGGATGGGTAGGTTTAGGTTGTGTCTCTCTCTAACTTTATTCCATCTTCTATCATCCCTTTAACTCATTATTATAATTTTACATTTTTTCCATGTTTTAACTTTAGCAATTAAAATTGTTGTTTCTTTGATCAGACCGAATTCTGTGGACAAAACCCATACCATGCTACATCCTGACCGAAATAAACTTATCGATGGATGGGGTGCCATTCTATTTCTTTGAGCAATGAAAACTCCCCTATCAAAAGTCCAAGGACCTAGCTTTTACAATTTTGATCAAAATAATTAAACCTCCAAACTTATAGGGAAATTAATTAAAAATTAATTAATTAAAAAAAACTATTTTAGACTCAACGAAATTCCGTGAAAATTTCTAATATTTCTTGCATTGTCATTTACAATGAATTCCCTATCATTGCCACCAAAAGATAAGCCCCATTATCCCGCATTTCTAGGGATAACTAAGATCATGTCCGGAGGCCCATGTGTCCTAGACATGGGAAAATTGAGCACTCCATTGACCCCAGCATGGCCCCTGGGAGGGTCTGTTGTCGCCTTTATACACACCTTTGGGAGACGTGGAAGAAATCTTCAATCCACTCTCGGTGTGTGTCCTAGTGAGTTATGTCAGCCACCCAATCCCTAACTCCGTCTAGGGCCAACTCCTAGCGAAGCCAAGGGTAGTCCCTAACAAATATACCAAGGCTTTTAAGCTACACAAGAAAAAATGAAATCTAGAGTTTATTGCTTTATCAAACCATTAACCATTAAACTCGAAAATAAACATGAACATTCATTCACCAATTTATATATATATAATCAAATTACTTTGCATCAAAAAGGATACTAAGAAACAGCTTGTTAGGTGCAAGTTGCATTTTACATCAAATATATGACAAATTATGAAATGTGAAGCCCCAGGCTTTGCTGCTTCTAAATGATTGAGACCGCCAAAGAGAGTCAAGTGCTGTAGTTCGCTTGTTTTATTAAGGTTAAATTGAAATTCAATTAGTGAAATGGTTTGGGTTCTTGAGGTTAATTCTTTTGCTTGAAACTTGCGAGAACCCATCAAACCAAAATGGTCTCACCAAGAAATTCAATTTAAAGTGTCGATAGTCCAAAACGAGGGAAGCTGTGTCCCATTCACCTTTTACTTCTACCATGCTTTTCCCCACATCAAATTAACAACTTTGCTCTAATTAAATCTTATCACCGACTGTAATTTCCAAGATGTATGAACTTACCCACGATCGAGACGAAGCTCACAACAAGGGTCGAACAAACCGAGAAATGAGGGGAATTTGGTTTATTTTATGCAGAAAATAAAGTGTGAAATTAATTACTATGTCAACCACTCACCAGGCCCCTTTCGAGATCGCTGAGGGACAGCTTTTTTGCCAAATTGAAATACTGAATTCGAAATCTAATCTAACAATTATTGTTCTACTTTGCGTAAATAATAAAAGAAATTGATTTAAGCTAACACTTGTGCAAAAATTGACCGTTGCACTACCATTAACACCACTGGTTTGAATGGAGCTTGTAGCCCCGGCTATTTTATTATGATTTTACGAAATGCTTATTGGGGTGAGTTGTGAGCGTTCATTAGGGGGCTCACAGCTCTTACAAAGTTTTGGCAAGTTTTACAAAGTTTTATGATACATGGGTCCCTAATGTTCTAATCCGCCTATAAAATAAGAACCTCCTCTATCTGTTCACCAACCTGCACAAAACAGTAAGTAAACAAGATAAAGATGCTCAAAACACTTTTTAGAAGTGGCTCCTGGGTTATGAGAGAAATCCTCCAAAAATTTAAAAGTATTTTAGCAATTTCGGCAAATTTAACTATGAACTCAAGCTAAAGAGCTAGTTTCCTAGGGTCTTTGCTGCTGTTATAAAACAGAAATAAAGAGGTAATTTAATTACCAAATATAACTTTGAGAGCTATTTAACGTGAATCCCACTGCCCTTTAAAATTTAGAAGTAAATTGCTTGCAAAATTGACTTTTCTTGAACTAGATCTAGATTTAGTTAACCAATTTGAAATATAATTTCTAGATTTAATCTTGGACAGCTTACTACTTAGATATGAATGATTTATAATCTGAAAAGTATCTAAGAAAGTAAACCAACAACAAGTTACCAAAGCGATTTGATATTTTTGAGAAAGAGGAAGAGAGAGGAAACTGTGAAGCCCACACCCTTGGGCAATGGAGTCTTCTGGATGAACTAAGGAGGAATTGAGTCTTTAAGTTCTGGAGTTGGCATCAAACAAGCTACTTCACCACCCAAGCTATGAACCTGTAGTCTTGGGCAAAATTCCTTGCACATAAACTTGTTAATATGAGGGCGCACTCACTTGGAGGAAAGGGAAGAAAGGGAGGCAAAATGCAAGAAAGGGGAGTGGAGATGAGTTAAGGAGGGACGGGGTGGAGGGAGAGCACACCCACCCAAGAGGGAGTGCGCCTCCACCAAAGAAAACCCAAGGTGCCACGTCCCATCCTCAAGGAGGGTGTCACTTTTTGAGTAGAGGTGAGAGGGTGAGAGGTTAAAAAGGTTAGGAGGGGCTGGGATGGGTAGGTTTAGGCTAGTAAACCTCTCTCTAACTTTATTCCATCTTCTATCATCCTTTTAACTCATTATTATAATTTTACATTTTTTCCATGCTTGGACTTTAGCAATTAAAATTGTTGTTTTTGATCGACTAACACTCCTGGTGGACAAACCCATAAAAAAAGTTGTCCTGGAATCGAAAGCTAAAACTCTGGTCGGCGGATGTAGGGTGCTATTCTATTTCTTTGAGCACAAATACTCTATCAAAAGTCCAAGGACCTAGCTTCTACAATTTTTGATCAAAAACATAAACAAAACTCCAAACTTAGGGAAATTTAATTAAAAATTAATTAATTAAAAACTATTTTAGACTCAATGGAATTCCGCAAAAATTTCTAAGATGTCTTGCATGGTCATTAACAATGATTCCTATCAATAGTTACCAAAAGATAAGTCTGGCTATCCCCGACATTTCTAGGGATAATCTAAGAGATCATGTCCTGCATTCACTGTGTCCTGTAGGACATGGAGTACACCGAGCATCACCCAGCATGGCCCTGGAGGGCCCTGTTGCTTTTTATACACACCTTTGGGAGACGTGGAAGCAATATTCAATCCACCCGGTGTCCTTTAAGTGAGAGTTATGGCCACAATGAATCCTCAACTTCTCCGCCTAGGCCAACTCCTAGCAGTAAGGTAGTCCCTAACAAATATACTAAGGTTTTGGAATAAGCTAAGTACAAAAATGAAATCTAGGAGTTTATTGCTTTATCAAACCATTAACCACATAAACCTAAAATAAACATGAACATTCATTCACCACCATATATATATAATCAAATTAATTTGCATCAAAGGATACTAAGAAACAGCTTGTTAGGTGCAAGTTGCATTTACATCAAATATATGACAAATTATGAAAATGTGAAGCCTGGGTGGCTTTGTTGTTTGTAAATGATTGAGACCAAAGTGCCTTAAAGAGAGTCGCGGGCAATGTAGTTCACAGAGTTTTATTAAGGTTAAATTGAAGTTCACTAGTGAATGGTTTTAGTTCTCCTTGGGAGGTTAATTGCTTGGAAACTTGGCGGAGAACTCACTGAACCCAAATGGTCTCACCAAGAAACCCAATTTAAAGTGGCCGGATGTCCAAACGGAGGGAAGCCAGTCCCGAGAGGCCCTCGGCCCACTTCTCAGTCAATGCATGCGTTTTCCCGCAGATCAAATTAACAACTTCGGGGTTTTCCTAATTAAAACTATCAACTACTAACCAGCACAGCGTGTATGAACTTTACTCAACATCGAGACGGAGCTCGCAAAATAAGGGTCAGGAACAAACCTGAGAGCTGAGGGGAATTTATTTTATTTTATGCAGAAAATAAAGGGTGAAATTTAATTACTATGTCAAACACTGACCAGGCCCCTTTGAGGTCGCTGAGGGGACAATTTTATTTGCCGAATTGAAGTACTCGAATTGAAATCTAATCTAACAATTATTGTTCTACTCTATAAATAAAAAGAAATTGATCTAAGCTAACACTTGCGCAAAATTTGACCAGATCACCAAAACACCACTGTTTGAAGAGCTGAGCCAGCCCGCTTTATTTATTATGATTTTCACGAATTATTGACCAGTTTGTGAGCATTCATTAGGGGGCCTCACAAGCTCTTACAAAGTTTGCAAAGTTTTACAAAATTATTATGATACACTCCTGGTCCCTAATGTTCTAATCCTACTTCAAATGGGCGTGAACCTCCTTCATCTCCTGCTCACCAACCCACACAAAACAGCAAGTAAACAAAGATAAAAGATGCCCCAAAAACACTTTAGAAGTGTTCTAGTTATGAGAGAAAAACTCAAAAAAAAATTCTAAGTTATTTTAGCAATTTTCGCCAAAAATTAACTAAGGAACTCAAAGAGCTAATTCTAGGGTCTTTTGCTGCTGTTATAAAACAGAAATACAGAGGTACTTTAATTACCAAATATAACTTTGAGAGCTATTTAACGTAAACCAAATTTCAGCCTTTAAAATTTGAAGTAAAATGCTCAAAATTTGACTCTTTCTTGGAACCAGATCTAGATTTAGTTAACCAATTTGAAATATAATTTCTAGATCTAATCTTGAACAGCTTACTACTTATATATGAATGATTTATAATCTGAAAAGTATCTAAGAAAGCAACCAACAAACAAGTCACCAAAGCGATTTTGATATTTTGAGAAAGAGGAAGAGAGGAAATAAGAGCCCTACACCTTGGGCAATGGAGTCTTTTGGATGAACCAAGGAGGGAATTGAGTCTTAAGTTCTTGGAGTTGTTGGCATCAAACAAGCTACTTCACCACTCAAAGCTATGAACCTGCAATCTTTAAAAATTCTTACACATAAACTTGTTAATACAAGGAGGGCTACACCACCTGGAGGAAAGGAAGAAAGGAGGCACAAATGCAAGAAAAGGAGTGGAGATGAGTTATGAGGGACGGGGGGTGAGGGAGAGCACACCACCCAAGAGGGAGGCCCACCAACCAAGGAAAACCCAAGGTGCCACGTCCCATCCTCAAGGAGGGTGTCACTTTTTGAGTGAGGTGAGAGGGGTGAGAGGGGTTGCGTTAGAGGGCTTGGGATGGGTAGGCTTAGGCTAGGAAACCTCTCTAACTTTATTCCATCTTCTATCATCCTTTAACTCATTATTATAATTTTACATTTTTTCCATGTTTGGACTTTAGCAATTAAAATTGTTGTTTTGACTGACCTATTAATTGGTGGACAAAACCCATGTAAATAAAGTTGTCCAATCGAAATAAACTTGGTCCGTGGATGTAGGGGGGTGCTATTCTATTTCTTTGAGCACAAATAACTCTATCAAAAGTCCAAGGACCTAGCTTTACAATTTTGATCAAAAATAATTAAACCTCCAAACTTAGGGAAATTTAATTAAAATTAATTAATTAAAACTATTTTAGACCCAATGGGAATTCACAAACTTTCTAAGAGATGTGTCTCACGTCATTAACAATGATTCCTATCAATAGTTACCAAAAGATAAGCCTCATTATCCTCGGGATTTAGGGATAACTAAGAGATCATGTCTCGAGCTCCACAGTCCCAGACATGGAGTACCGAGAGCACGACTGACCTGAGCATGGCCTCCGAGGGTCTGCTGTCACCTTTATACACAATCTTTGGGAGATTCTGGAAGAAATCTTCAACCCACTGTGTGTCCTCCAAGTGAGAGTTAAGGTGTCAGCCACCTAATCCTCAGCTCCTCCATCTAGGTCGACTCCTAGCAAAGCCAAGGGGTAGTCCCTAACAAAATATACCAAGGCTTGCCAAGTACAAGAAAAATGAAATCAGGGAGTTTATTGCTTTATCAAACCATTAACCATTAAACTCAAAAAATAAAATGAACATTCATTCACCACTTATATATATAATCAAAATTATTTGCATCAAAAAAGGATACTAAGAAACAGCTTGTTAGTGTTGCATTTTACATCAAATATATGACAAATTATGAAATGTGGGAAGTCTGTATTTTGTTGCTTGTAAAATGATTGAGACCAGTGCCTAAAAGAGAGTCGTGGCAATGTAGTTCGCGTGTTTATTAAGGTTAAATTGAAGTTCAATTAGTGAATGGTTTGGCCTCCTTGAGGTTAATTCTTTGCTTGGAAACTTCATGGAGAGACTCACCGAAACCCAAATGGTCTCACCAAAGCCCACTTAAAGTGCCGGATGTCCAAAACGGGAGGGAAGCTGTGTCCCGAGAGGGCCTGCCTTACTTCCTCGTCACTCTGGCCCCGCGACACTCCAACAACTCTGGTTTTCCCACTAAATCTATCAACCACCCACCAGCTCAGTATGTATGAACCTACTCCAGCCGATCGAGACGAGCCCGCACCGGCGGGGTCAGGAACAAAACTGAGAGTCGAGGGGAATTTGGTTTATTTTATGCAGAAAATAAAGTGTGAAATTACTATGTCAACCAATCGACCAAATCTTCGAGTCGTACGAGGGGACAATTTTATTTGCCGAATTGAAGTACTCGAATTGAAATCTAATCTAACACCTATTGTTCTACTTGCATAAATAAAGAACATCTAAGCTACACTTGTGCAAAATTGACCGATCACCAATAACACCACCCCCTGGTTTGAAGAGCTGAGCTTGAAATCTCCGCTTTATTTTATTATGATTTTCACGAATGCTTATTGGGACGAAGGTGAGCATTCATTAGGGCTCACAAGCTCTTACAAAGTTTTGCAAAGTTTTACAAAGTTTTATGCGATACCGGGTCCCTAATGCTCCTAATCCGCCCAAATGGGCAGAACTCCTTCCTATCTGTTCACCAACCTGCACAAAACAGTAAGCAAAACAAAGATAAAGATGCCCAAAAACACTTTAGAAGTGTCTTGGGTTATGAGAGAAACTTCAAAAAAATTCTAAGTTATTTTTTACAAATTTCGGCAAAATTTAACTAAGGAACTCAAGCCAAAGAGCTAGTTTCCTAGGGTCTTTTTGCTGTTGTTATAAAACAGAACACAGAGGTACTTTTAATTACCAAATATAACTTTTAGAGCTATTTAACGTAAATCAAATTTCAACCTTTAAAATTTGGAGAAATGTCAAAATTTGACTTTTCTTGAACTAGATCTAGATTAGTTAACCAATTTGAAATATAATTTCTAGATCTAATCTGGACAGCTTACTACTTAGATAAGAATGATTTCATAACTTGAAAAGTATCTAAGAAAGTAAACTAACAACAAGTTACCAAAGCGATTTCGATATTTTGAGAAAGAGGCAGAGAGAGGAAATCGTAGCCCTACACCCTTGGGCAATGGAGTCTTCGGATGAACTAAGGAGGGAATTCGATCTTTAATTTCTTGGAGTTGTTGGCATCAAACAAGTTACTTCACCACTCCAAGCTATGAACCACTGTAAGTCTTAAAATTCCTTGCAATAAACTTGTTAATAAGGAGGGCTAATTCACTTGGGAGGAAAGGGAAGAAAGGGAGGCATTAAATGCAAGAAAAGGGAGGAGATGTGAGTGAGGACGGGGGTGAGGGAGAGCACACACCTCACCCAAGAGAGGGAGGCCCACCAACCAAGGAAAACACCAAGGTGCCACATCCCATCCTCAAGGAGGGTGTCACTTTTTGAGTGAGGTGAGAGGTGAGAGGTTAAAAGGTTAGGAGGGGCTGGGATGGGCAGGTTTAGAAGAAACCTCTCTAACTTTATTCCATCTTCTATCATCCTTTTAACTCATTATTATAATTTACATTTTTCCATGCTTAGACTTAGCAAGCAATTAAAATTGTTGTTTTTGACTTACTAGCATTCCGGGTGGACAAACCCATAACAAAAGTTGTCCTGAATCGAAGCTAAAACTTGGTCTACGGATGTAGGGGGTGCTATTCTATTTCTTTTGAGCACAACTACCTATCAAGTCCAAGGACCTAGCTTTTACAATTTTTGATCGCGGCCAATTAAACCTCCAAACTTAGGGAAATTTAATTAAAATTAATTAATTAAAAACTATTTTAGACTCAATGGAATTCCAAGAACCTTCTAAGATGTCTTGCATGGTCATTAACAATGATTCACTACAATAGTTACCAAAAGATGTCTATTATCCCCGGACATTTCTTAGGATAACTAAGATCATAGTCTCGAGGCCCACAGTAACCTAGACATGGAGTACCGAGAGCACCATTGACCTGAGCATGGCCCCTGAGGGCCTGCTGCCGCCTTTATACACACCTTGGGAGACGTGGGAAATCTTCAATCCACTCGGTGTGTCCTTAGTAAGTGAGGTTAAGGTGCCGCCACCTAATCCTCAACCTCCGTCTAGGCCAACTCTTATTGAAGCCAAGGGGGGTAGTCCCAACAAATATACCTTCCAAGGCTTTTAAGCTAAGTACAAGAAAAATGAAATCTAGGAGTTTTATTGTTTTATCAAACCATTAACCATTAAACTGAAAATAAACATGAACATTCATTCACCACTTATATATATATAATCAAATTACTTGCATCAAAGGATACTAAGAAAGTCAGCTTGTTAAAGTGTTGCATTTTACATCAAATATATATAACAATTTATGAAAATGTGAAGCATGTGGTTTTGTTGCTTGTAAATGATTGAGAACAGTGCCTTAAAGAGAGTCGGGCAATGTAGTTCGCGTGTTTATTAAGGTTAAATTGAAGTTCAATTAGTGAAATGGTTTGGGCCTCCTTGAGGTTAATTCTTTGCTTGAAACTTGCGGAGAACCTTACCAAAACCAAAATGGTCTCACCAAGAAGCCCACTTAAAGTGTCGGATGTCCAAACGGGAGGGAAGCCAGGTCCAGAGAGGTCTGCCTTTACTGTGTCACTCTACGCTTTTCCAAGACATCAAATTAACAACTTCTGGTGTTTCCTCTAATTAAATCTATCAATCCACTCCACCAGCCTGCAGAGATGTATGAACTTCCGCCGATCGAGACAAGTTCGAAACTGGAAGGGTTAGGAACAAAATTGAGAGCTGAGGGGAATTTTGTCTATTTTATGCAGAAAATAAAGTGTGAATTTAATTACTATGTCAACCACTCACCAGGCCCCTTTCGAGGTCACAGAGGGGACAGCTTTATCGTCGAATTGAAGTACCGGAATTGAAATCTAATCTAACAATTATTGTTCTACTTGGCAGAAATAAAGAAATTGATCTAAGCCAACACTTGTGCAAAATTTGACCGTAGAACACACCACTGGGAATGGAAGAGCTGGAGCCATAGCCCCGGCCATTTTATTATGATTTCACAAGAATGTTTATTGGGACGAAGCAGAGCATTCATTAGGGGCCTCACAAGCTCTTACAAAGTTTGCAAAGTTTTACAAAGTTTTATGATTGCCTCCCGTCCCTAATGTTCTAATCCGCCTCAAAATAAGCAGAACCTCCCTTCTATTCATGTTCACACCAACCTGCACAAAACAGCAAGCAAACAAAGATAAAGATGCCCAAAACACTTTAGAAGTGTCTTGGGTTACAGAGAAAACTCAAAAAAATTCTAAGTTATTTTAGCAATTTTCGCCAAAATTTAACTAAAGAACTCAAGCTAAAGAGCTATTTTCCCTAGGGTCTTTTATTGCTGTTATAAAACAGAAATACAGAGGTACTCCAATTACCAAATATGAATCCTTGAAAGAACTTTTAAACTAAATCAAATTTCAGCCTTTGTATTTGGAAGTTAAATGCTCAAAATTTGACTTTCTTGAAACTAGATCTAGATTTAAGATAACCAATTTGAAATATAATTTCTAGATCTAATCTTGGACAGCTACTACTTAGATATGAATGATTTATAACTGAAAAGTATCTAAGAAAGTAAACCATCAAATGTTACCAAAGCGATTTTGATATTTTGAGAAAGAGGGAAGAGAGAGGAAACTAGCCTTGGCTAACCCTTGGGCAACTTGAGTCTTTCGATGAACCATGAGGGAATTGAGTTTGTAATTTCTTGGAGTTGTTGGTAGCAAACAAGTTACTTCACCACTCCAAGCTATGAACCCGTAAGTCTTAAAATTCCTTGCAAATAAACTTGTTAATATGAGGCTTACCACTTGGAGGAAAGGGAAGAAAGGAGGCAATAAATGCAAGAAAAGGGAGTGGAGATGAGTTAAGGAAGGAAATGGGGGTTAAGGGAGAGCACACCACCCAAGAGGGAGGCCCACCAACCAAGGAAAACCCAAGGTGCCATGTCCCATCCTCAAGGAGGGTGTCACTTTTGGAGTGAGGTGAGAGGGTGAGAGGGTTGCAAGGTTAGGAGGGGGTTGGGATGGGTAGGTTTAGGCTAGGAAACCCCTCTCTAACTTTTTTATTCCATCTTCTATCATCCTTACCTATTATAATTTTACATTTTTCCATGCTTTGGACTTTAGCAATGTTCGTTGTTTTGACCTGACCGACACCGGGTGGATAAAACCCATAACAAAAAGCTGTCCCGACCCATAAACTTGGCTCCATGGGATGTAGGGGTGCGACTCCCATTTCTTTCGAGCACACAAATACCCCTCTATCAAAAGTCCAAGGACCTAGTTTTACACTTTTGATCAAATAACTAAACCTCCAAACTTAGGAAATTTAATTAAAAAAAAAAAAAAAAAAAAAAACTATTTTAGACTCAATGGAATTCCGCAAAAATTTCTAAGATGTCTCAGGCGGTCATTAACAATGATTCCTATCAATAGTTACCAAAAGATAAGCCCCATTATCCCCCGATTTCTCGGGATAACTAAGAGATCATGTCTCAGGCCCACAAAACCTAGACATTGAGTACCGAGCACGCATTGACTGAGCATGGTCTGAGGGTCTGTTGTCACTTTATACACAATCTTGGGAGACGTGGAAGAAATCTTCAAATCCACTCGGTGTGTCCTTAGAGGCACAATAACTAGGTTCAAATCCCAATGTCGCCTCGAATTGAACCTCTTACGTCTAGGCTAACTCCTAGCAAAGCCAAGGGGTAGTCCCTAACAAATATACTAAGGCTTTTAAGCTGGCACAAGAAATGAAATCTAGGAGTTTATTGTTTATCAAACCATTAACCATTAAACTGAAAATAAACATGAACATTCATTCACCACTTATATATATATAATCAAATTACTTGCATCAAAAGGATACCAAGAAACAGCTTTGTTAGGTGCAAGCTGCATTTTACATCAAATATATGGACAAATTATAAGCGAAGCCCGCCTCTGTTGTTCAGGAATGATTGAGACTAGTGCTTTAAAGTGAATCGTGGGCAAATGTAGTTCATGTGTTTTATTAAGGTTAAAATTGAAGTTCAATTAGTGAAATGGTTTGGGCCCTCCCTGGAGGTTAACTCTTTGATTGGAAAATTGCGGAGAACTCACCAACCCCAAATGGTCTCACCGGTAAAGCCCGCTTAAAGTGCTGGATGTCCAACGGGAGGGAAGCTGTGTCCCGAGAGGGCCCGACTTACTTCTCAGGTCACTTTAAGGCGTTTTCTCTCACATCAAATTAACAACTTCTGGGGTTTCCTAATTAAATCTATCAACTGACCAGCACAGTATGTATGAAATTACTCCAAATGACCTGAGACGAGCCTCGCAAAATTTCAAGGGTCAGTAACAAAACTGCGAGCTGAGGGGGGAATTTGGTTTATTTTATGCGAAAATAAAGTGCAAATTTAATTACTATGTCAACCACCGACCAGGCCCCTTTCGAGGTCACCGAGGGATTATTTGGTCAATCTAAAGCACCGGAATTGAAATCAATCTAACAATTATTGTTCTATCATATAAATAAAAGAAATTGATCTAAGCTAACACTTGTGCAAAATTGAACGTGTATCACCATAACATCCCCTGTTTAGCAGCCGGGAGCCAGGTTCGCGCTTATTTTATTATGATCTTGTTCAATGTTTATTGGGATGAGTTGCGAGCATTCATTAGGGGGCTCACAATCTTTTACAAAGTTTTTTGCAAAGTTTTGCAAAGTTTTACAAGTTTTATGAAGTAGGAATGATGCCTCCGGGGGTCCCGAATGCTCCTAATCCGCCCAAAACGGACAGAAACTCCTTCTATCTGTTCACCAACCTACACAAAACAGCAAGCAAACAAGGATAAAAGATGCCCAAAAACACTTTAGAAGTGTCTTGGGTTATGAGAGAAAAACTCCAAAAAATTTCTAAGTAATTTTAGCAATTTTCGGCAATAATTTAACTAAGGAACTCAAGCTAAAGAGCTAGTTTCCTTAGGGTCTTTTGTTGTTGTTGTAAAACAGAAATATAGAGGTACTTTAATTACCAAATATAACTTTGAGAGCTATTTAAAGTAAATCAAATTTCAGCCTTTAAAATTTGGAAGTAAAATGCTCAAAATTTGACTTTTCTTGAAACTAAATCTAGATTATGATAACCAATTTGAAATATAACTTCTAGATCTAATCTTTGGACAGCTTACTACTTAGATACGAATGATTTAAATCTGAAATGTATCTAAGAAATAAACTAAAACCACAAGTTACCAAAGCGATTTTGAATTTCTTGAGAAAGAGGAAGAGAGAGGAGATTGTAGCCTTTAAACCCTTGGGCAATGGAGTCTTTTGGATGAACTAAGGAGGGAATTGAGTCTTCAAGTCCTTGGAGTTGTTGGCAGCAAACAAGCTACTTCACCACTCCAAGCTATGAACCTGTAAGTCTTAAAATTCCTTGCACATAAACTTGTTAATATGAAATGGTGTCACCTAC
>SNQJ01S0086822.1:8458-28244 GCA_010110895.2 Picea sitchensis
GCATTACTATTCTGGCAACGAAAGTTCTCTCAGAGTCTTATGATTTTTGGAAGGAAAGGAAAAGAAAAAACAACTCTAGATCACAAGTATCAGATTTTTCCAAATTTGCGTAAGGTGAAAAAACAGGGGCGGCTCCAACACACCCCTTGGAGTAGTTGGTACTCTTATCATGACTACCCTCATCCTCCCCAGGTTAACTATTGGATCACTAGTTTGGTTCCTTTCTCTTCCAAACCCCACTACTTCCATTGTAGCACCAATACTATTGTTTGTTTCTCTAAATTATCCTTTGGCGATGACCCTCTAGTAATCAAGATACACCCCCAAATCCAAAATATAACTCTAAGCCTTGTGCACAAAATAATAAAGGGAATATCAAATATGGCAATAATGTTAGGGGAACCTATGTGCTCACTCTTAACCTATCCCAACCACTACAATATAAGGGAATTCACCCTCAAACTAACCATTCTTAATCATTTTGTGATGTTTTAGGACACCCCACTCACAATTATCCTATGCTTTTGGAGTTTCACTAGCGTATCCACTCACCCTCTATTTTCCCCTTTCTAGCATCCCCCTCCACATACATTAGTACAAAATGACAATTTTTTAACTATGCAACCAAATACGTTAGTCATGACTTTTTTCATAAGCTAAATACTACAAAATTTGAGATTTTTCGATGTATTTTAAGTGGTGTAGCTATACATTACTAACATAAAATATTAATATAGATTATGGATAAACATGTATGACTAGCCTACCACAATGTGAATATAAATTAGTAATATTTATCACTTATATGTAATTTAATTCTAGTAGTATAGTCATTTTAGCATGCTTTATCATGTTAATTAATATTTTTCATGTTGAATTCATTTTTGCAATATGCATAGATGTGTCATCCATGCTTTTTGAGACCATACCACACAAATAAAAGGTCTCATACATCAAATTTGATATATGAGACCCTCTTGTTCAAATTTGATACATGAGACCCCTTTGTTTGTGGGATGCACAAAGGGATCATTTTCCAAAAAAATAAGGGGGTAAAATTTGATCTATGAGACCCCCTTGTTTGTGGGATGGATGGAGGGATCCTTGTACCTCAAACAAGGGGGTGATAACCTCTCACTTCATGTTAGTTAAACACATGTAAAATAAAAATTACAAAACTTGATTTCTTATAGTGTACCTCAATTGTTATATACATTGGAAGAAGATGACCAACATACTATATTATGTCCAATATAAATTAAATAGCTTTGTTTTTCACTTGTTTGGTTGAAAGTGACAAAAAGTGGAGGCATATATCTAAAAAGACACCTAAAGGGAACACACACACACAAGGCCTTGTGTGTGTGTGTAGAAAAATATCAAACCAGAAGGAGGAAAAATAATATTCTTACAATATGAGGTAGAAACCCTATAGTGCAAAACCCTAAAATAGAGAACCCTAAACCTAAGAATTTAGGTTGAAAAATAAATGTGTGTCATGGAAAGATAAGTTGGATCATCACATTCTCAGGACCATAACTTTCATAAACAACATGGATTTCTTAATGTGATACCTCATTGGAAAGCTCATAATTGTATATATGCTTGGAATGGATATATATAACCATTTCCACCATTTCTGTTGTAACATGGTTGATAAGTGACCAAAACTGCATGAAATTGTAGGACTAAAAACAATAACAAATAATACCATTCTTAATATTGTTGGAAAGTTAGTTGTCATTGATGTCAACCCTAGAAAAAGTCCAAGAGATGGGTGTATTTGGAGAAGTATCCCAAGTGGTCCCCTTATGGTGTATCTCTAAGCATGGCACTCATGGGGAAATGCTTTGAATAATTCTACAAGAATCCCTGGAAATATGGTTAAGTGGTTAAGTATTTAAGAATCCTCGATGGTGTCGTCATGGAGCCCAAAGTTGATTGAAGAAGAAGACCACGAGGGACATTGCAAATGCATGTAAAAAATCCATACATTGATATTCCTTGTCACATTGTTTCCAACGGTAGGTGGTACGTCACATGTTTCCTCACAGTTGAGGATATTTTCCCTCTTAAAGATGAAGTCTCAAAAGCAAATGAAGAAGCCCCAGATCTAAGAACAAAAAGTTACAAGTCAACCCCTAATAAGTGTCGCAAACAAGAAGTTATGATGAAATACACAATACACAACCATTCAACAATGCATAACATATTGGGTTGCTCATTTATGATGAATTTCCTCAAATAATGGGTTTGTCCCGTGAAACTCCTGCCTTTTGTCACGCTGGTGGGAATAGGCCATTGTGTGATGGTTGCAATCTTCTTCAGATCCACACTCAGGTCTCCTCCTTCGATCATGTGTCCAAGATAAATCAAGGACATCTTCCCAAACTCACATTTTTTCAAGTTGGTGATTAGTTGCTTCTTCTTTAAGGTCTCAAGTACCTGCATCACATGTGAGAAGTGTTATTTCCATGTGTTGCTAAAGATTAGTATGCCATCTAGATATTCTATTACAAAAGAGTCAATGAAGGAGCGTATCACATCATTCATGAGTCTCTTAAAAGTTATAGGTGCATTCCATAAATCAAAAGGGATTACCAATGATCCAGGAGGATCTCAGTGGCCACCCACATTTTCCAACTGGTTCAAAATAGTTTTTTAGCAACTTACTATTTTTAGCAGTTTTTCAGCTCCCAAACTTTTGGGGCCATTTTAAGGGCCCAAACGATGTTTTTTCATGATCGAGCACCTCAAAGATAAACAAAGGCTCTAATTGAGCCCCCTAAATGAATTTCCTCTTCAATGCCTTTCCAAAGAGCTATCGTGCTCCCTAAACAGAGATTGTATGCAAAAGTTACGATCCTGGGAAGTTGAGGTACTAAATTACCCCAACGGGGCCCACATGACTTTTGGTGCTTCATATCCTAGGGTTAGGTTTTTAGATGTCGAGGGTTTTGGAATTCATGTTTATTTTAAAAATGCCTTCAAAGCTTGTTGGCAACCATTTTCATTTCTATCTTTTTTACAAGCTGCCTACACAAGGGTTTTGAACCCTCAATACTCGTCGCAATTCTTTAAAAAAAAAAACGACACTATTTTCTTTCGCTTTTTCATATTGGCTTTTCGTTTTCATTTTCATGACTGCAAGCATGAAAACTTAGAGTTGGAAGTCATGTTGATTGCGTTAAAATGATATTTTGGATTGTTATAAATCTTTTTGTTTATGTGGTCATAACTCTTTTACCTCCAACTCACTACTGGTCACACATCTATCAAAACACCAAACCACCACTCACTTTGCATTTGACTATTGTTAATATGGTTTCGATTTATCAAATCATTGATGCAATGGTTATTTGATATTTTGGTGTCTTTGATGTAATCGCTGGTGCAATGGTCGACATATTGGTGTTTCTTTTAAATCATACAAATACCATTGTTTATTTAACATTCGGATTGATTTTTTTGGTTGTGCATGTCATGGTTTTCAATGATTATTCGTTTGGCATGTTGTTTGCAATGCTTTTGATATACACTATTGTGATTTGAATGAAACATTTTACCAAGGCATCGTCGATTGTACAACTGACATGATAGTTTTGCATGGTCCCAAATTACTACACCACCCTCGTACACATAAGCATTAACGTTCTGCCTTGCATTTCAGGCTGTCTCTGCTTGTTTTGGGGAAGCTGCGGGAAAATGGTTCTGTGTCTACCCTGTCAAACCCCATCACTGATTACCCTGTTGACCGTGTGCTATCTGCTATGGCTCTTGTAGTGAGAATCGAACCCAATGGCATCCAAACTTTGTTGTTATTTGATAACGCCCGAGAGGACCTGGAGAGGAATGGATGGTTAGTTTTCATTGAAAAATTCAAGGGTTTCAACCTCACAGTCGCTCAAAAATTTTCCCTTACATTTGATGGATGCAGGGCCAAATTTGGGGACATCCAACTCGAATTAAACGAGGATTTCCTCAGCTCAGCCACTGGTCTGCCAGCCAAAGGGCATAAATGGTTTAAAAATTCGAAGGTGGATGAAGTACCATGGCCGCTCCTATTTACCTCGAGGAAAATCAACAGTTGTGACAAAGGTATGCCAGTTACAGCTCTTAAGTCTAGGTGGCATGATTTGTTGGCCATTATCAAGCAATTCATTACATGCGAGGGTAGATACAGTTTAGTTTTCCTATACCACCTTTGACTGCTCATGAGTTTCATAGATTTTCCTTTGAATATGCCTCATTTCCTCCTTCGGAGTTTGTATAAAATGGATAAACGTTTCAAGAGGGAGAAAGCCGATTCCAGCCTCTTCCACCACTATTTAATTAAAATTGTTATAGTCCATCATTTGAGGTTGAGTGGTGACTGTTGGGAAGCTTTCTTGTTGAGAAATGGCTTTGCCAGTCCTGAAATTGGACAAGTGGACAAAACCGTGGTCACAGAACAAAAACCCTTGTCGGGCCTGTCGTGCCCCCTCCTACACTCTTACCCACTGTTGAACCCTCAACCTACCCGAACGATAACCTACTCAACACCTTACCTGACTCATGTCTAAAAGACAGTACTAAGCCTATTAAGAGGCCTACAAAGAAAAAGGGTAAGGGTAATAATGATGTCAATTGCAAGGGTAACAAGGTTGCATGCTGGGTATCAAGGTGTTCTCGCAATAAACCTAAAAAAAACACAGACCAGAAACCAATTTTATTGAGTGAAGACTCAGATTCTGAAATCGAACGGTTTCTAACCGAGGAGTATCCATACTCACACAGCCTCTGTTCAGTCAAGCCCTATGACTACGTGTCAAACCTCCCGCCATGCCTTAGAGGTGACCCCAACTTCCCCGGGATCAAGCTCGACAGTGGAACTGCTGGTAAATTAAGAGATTCTTCACCTGTAATTACACGGCCTGATCAACCACAGTGCAATGAATGCAACTCTTGGCTCGACCGATATTATACAGATGTCCCTTTGCTCCAATCCAGAATCAAGTCCTTGGAGGCTCAAGTAAATGTGTTAACCAAAGAAAATGACAGACTGCAAGCTAATGATAAAAGGCAGAAGACTACAGGCTCTATGGTTTTCAAAAATGTAGACGCGACCACTGCCATTGTTAATTCAAAAATAGCTTGAACGGATCGAATCCCTGAAACCAAGGTACGGTATTTCAAGAATGATTTCAAAATGATTTTGTTTGCTTTGAATTAGTATAAAGGATTTGTTTGATAAATTGCATCTATTTTTGTTATGATTGAATTGATACAATACGATTCTGTTTGTAAATAATAACTAGCTACATAATCGTGAGATTCTGTAGCTAGTCATAAAATTTGAGTTTTTGTTGATTTTACAACTAAACACAATCTGAAATCGTGTATTTTTGTGCATCTACAGGTACACATGAATTTCAAAGGGAATTGGATCGATAGTGGCATCTTTGAACATGTTTTTTTTACACAGTTTTGGATTAGGTTGTTAGTCTTAGATGGAAATAGAAATTTGGGAGATTGTTCCCATATTTTTTGCAAACAGTTTTGATAATTTCCACAAGGAATGTTTTCATCCTGTGGCCTTTATATATCTATTATTTTTGTAAACAAACCATTGCTTCTTGGGAGCAGAGACTATGGATTGATAATTATTCAGACTGGAATGAAAGTGGATGTTTGTACGACTTTAGCTTTCAATACGTTATACTTTTGTTCAAGTTTTAGTTCATTTCAATTTGTAATCAAATTATTGACTACTTTAGATATCATAATTTGCTACAGGTTGATGCTATGCGATTTAAATTGTGTCCATATTTGATGTCTCTCATTTTACATACAACAATTATCCTGTTTTAATTTAATGAACAGAAGGTTAATCTTCTTTGTTAAATGAGCAGTTACGTACAAATCTTTGCAGTGGGATTTATCTTAATGTGATTATTTGTAAACTACAAAATTGTTGTTGTTGCATCCTTTACCTGTTCTGTCGTTAGCATTCAAGAGCGTTGTTTCTTCGCATTTATGTGAAGTATTGGAGAATCTGGTGCCGGTTAGCCTCATCAAACAGTGAACGCAGGTGCCTATGTATAGGACAAGTAGGAGATGATAATTTCAGGTTAGTTTGTTATTTTATTTTAATAGTTTAATTAATATGAGAATTCTCTGTAGTTTAGATAGATATACAGTACAGATTACTATTTTTATTGCTTAGTTAGATAGTTGTTGTTTCATTTCGTTTTCATACAGTTATAAAAATCCAAAAATATTAGCTTCACTGTCATAAGACAGTTCATATATGATTTTGCAGATTTTGATCAAGATTTGCATTTTGTAAATACTGTATATATAATGGAGATTTAATTGTATTGATAACTGCGCATTTAATAAGTAGGATTTTTATTTCATTAATATTAATTAGCGAACTGTGAATATATATTAGACCTGTATATAGTTTGCAGTAGCTATTTTTTCACTTAGATTAGTTTCTTTAGCTTATTTTTTTTTTACTTTCCTAGGACGTAGATCGGCCAACGGAGCCGCTAAACCCGTCGGAGTGGATTAATCCAAATGGCTTGGGTTATTTAGACAACCCCGGACCGGATTCACTCCTCCAGTTGACGAGCGGTCAATTTCGCCCGTCAACAGAGCCTCATGGTACTCATGTTCTTGCGAATGAGCATAGTCGTCACATCTCTTTTCAGAGATAAGTTGCCACTATTCTAGCAAGCTTGTTTTCAGTCTGCATTTTATAGTTTTTCAGCATATTTCTTATTTAATAGAAGTCAATTTCATTGTGTCTCTGTGTTAATATTATAAATATGTAGTTTCATTTCGTTCTGCTCCTAAATGCGAACTTGGAGTCCCTTTCTTCCCAAGGAGTGGGTATCTCTCTTGCTCAACTGAAGGAAATCCTCTAAATATTTTTCTAGCGACATGACTAAGTTTGAATTGTTTCTTTATTCCTTCAAGTACATCATTTAAAGAATGCCTCAATGGGATTTCATACATCACTGTCAACACTAAGGTAAGTGCAAGTATTATGATTTTTTTTCTTCTCTTTCATTTTTGACATTTACCTTTACATGGCTCACAAAAATCGTGTATCATGATCAAGTGAGCTCTCTCTTTCTCTCCTAACATGTTGCAACAACTCTCACATTGCAAAGTCAATGATTACAAAAGTGTAGGTATCATTTTCTCAAATTTCTCCTTTTTAGTTTCATACTTTTACTTTCATAATCTAGTTGTTTCTTTCCTTCATAGTAGTTATAAGATTTGTTTCTTATCTTCCCTCCTCCTAGCATCTCTTTCTTGCCATGCATTATTGTTTGTATGTTTCTTTTCTTTTTTCTTCTTATTGTTAAATATTATTCCCACAAATATCAATTGTAGTTCCAATTTTCATTGTTATAGGGGCATGAGGACCTCCATGATGGTTACTAGGACAAGCCTT
The DNA here is from genome assembly GCA_010110895.2 of Picea sitchensis. Taxonomy (NCBI): domain Eukaryota; kingdom Viridiplantae; phylum Streptophyta; class Pinopsida; order Pinales; family Pinaceae; genus Picea; species Picea sitchensis. The sequence goes on from SNQJ01S0086822.1 coordinate 15,906, forward strand.
ATCACATGAGAGAATTCCCTCCTTACGTTGGGGGGTTATGATATCCTATACTTTCAATGGGTTAAATTTACCCTTTCATGGATCATTGATTTGCTTATTGTTTCCATTTTGTTTTCTTCATCCTCTTTCACTTCCTTTCCTTCAATTCACCTTCATATCAACTTTATCCTATTTGTTTTCATGTATGAATTCTTCTACCATGGGATAATATGCAATGCATGGATTTCACACTTCATAGTATTCATACACATACTTCATTGCATGTGAGCATGGAGAATACTCCATCATGCATTTCCCATACACAACTAGTCCATGGATGACATATGACCTTCCACTTGTCCTTACAACAACTCATTTACAATAGAATCCCTTCCCTTTAGTCACTTTATCATAGTCTAGATGTGTAATTTTGGTTCTTCCACTTGATGTCTAGTGCTATGATAGCCCCCCCTTGCCTTTGTACCCTTGCATATTTTAACTTTTATTTCATGTTTGGCATTTCTAGACCCTTTGGGTTCTTACTTGGGGATATATTTCAAGTGATTGGCTAGTCTTGGGCACCATTCCGTTGATTTGGTCTCTAGTTAATTGGAAATGTCTCATTTTGGGTCCTTAATATCCCCACATATATTTGGGAATGCTTTTCATGGGTTCCACTTGATCAATCTCTTATTAACCCTTCTCAATTTTTGTGCATAGTGTGAACCATATAATTTCCATACCAAATTGCACATGTCATCAATGATGGTGAATCAATGAGGGTCTTTTCCCAAAATTACTTGCAATACGCTTGTAGAACCCTCGATTCCTTTGTCAAAAATCTTACATGACTTTGAATGGAAAAGCCACCTTAACCACACAATCTTCACATATTCCCTCCATGGAATTCCCAAATCTATTTAATTCTCCTATTAGCTCCTTATGAGAGGTTCTTATAAGTCTTCTTTTTCACTCTCTTATACATTGATACTTCATTGAATTGACACCAAACATTTGATCTATCTCTCTTTTTCCCACTTCTCATGCTCTTGGACTACTTGGATATGGTGTCTCATTTATCCCTCCACATATATAAGACTTCCTCAATAGGTTCTCCACTTCATTGGATTGGTCTCTACCTTACTAGATCAATTGGTTTCTCTAGGGAATCATCGGCTTTGTCCCATCTCTGTAGGTTGGTATACCAACATCACAACCCCAAGAAACATTCCAAAACAACTATGAATGAGAGAGGTACCTTCTAACTAAGGGCACTTGGGTCATCATACTTACATCTTATGGTTTTGATATTTTATATATGATTCATTTCTTATGTGTTTTATTTTATTAAATATAGTGGAAGATATAGTATCCAATTCTATTTTGTAGCTTATTGGGGGAATTTTGAGGTAAAAAATGGGCCTCAAAATAAAAAAATGTTTTATCAAAATCAACTTTTAAAGGACCAACAGATTCAATATGTTGATGTCAACCATATTAAGGGTAAATATTTTCGAAGGGAAAGGAAGAAAACTATTTTTTTACATTTTTTACTTATTGCCTTATAGGTTTACTCAAATTTCATGTGTAGGCACTCATTAGATGTGGAATAAAATTCCTCATCCAACTGTAACCCACTCTACACATTTTTGATAGACCCACAATGAGATAAACTGGAAATACATCGAAAAATGTGTTTTTATAGGTTTACTCAAATTTCACGTGTAGGCACTCATTGTATGTGGAATTAAATTCCACATCCAACAAGCACCTGCTCTGCAGACTTTTGATAGGCCCACAATGAGATAAAATGGAAATACATGAAAAAATGTGTTTCTATCAAAATTTTATCTCACTTTGGGCCTATCAAAAGTATACAAAGTGGGTGCTCATTGGATGTATAATTTAATTCTGCATCCAAAAGAAACACGTTTTTCCCCATGTATTTCCACTTTATCTCACTTAGTGTCTATCAAAAGTATGTCGAGTGGGTGCTCTTTGGATGTGGATTTTAATTATGCATCCAACAAGTTCCTACACTTAAAATTTGAGTAAACCTATAAGGAGATAAGTCAAAAATATGATTAAAACAAGTAGTTTCTTTCTTTCCCTTTGAAAAACCATAGCTCTTATTTTATTATTTTAACTATTACTTTATTATTTTCCTTAGAAGACCCATTTTGGACCTCAAATTTCCCTAATTGAAGGATTGGGAATATCCAAGTATGTTAAGTAAGTTTTATTCCCTTTGATAACTACCTATTACATGTTTCCTTTCCCTGGTCCAAGTACCTTTCCATTTGCATTGATATTTTAGTTGTCTTCTTTTTAGAAACTAGTTAAGATATTTGGCTCCATTAGGACAGTTAATAAACCCCATGGCATTTCATGTTTTCTTGTCCAACATATGTAAAGGGGTTAATTGATTTAATGTTTACTTGTTTATTTCTTACATTGTATCAAGGGGTAATTAGGTTGTGTTGTCTCTTCTTTCTCTTTCATTTCCTTGAAAGTATATGATTAGGGCACATAGACTTGAAGAGAATAAGCCCCATTTTGTTTCACATTATCTTATTAATTCATTGATTTATCTACTTGTCATTGTTAGGACTTACGAGAACTTGACACTTCTTTATAAAACTACAACCCTAAATATGATATAATCAACTCTTAACCTTGCACAACATCATATTATAATATCTAAGTGCACAACATCTTCCCATCAAAGACAATCCAAATAAGCAAAATATTAAAGCAAAACATAGTGAGTAAAAATTAAAGACATACAAGAATATTATTAACACACCTTGCATCAAAATAGAAGATGGCATATCACCTTAACATTTTTAGCATATTCCCCTAAGGTCTAGAGCGATTGGGGTGGGAATTGTTGTTAAGGCACCGATGAAGTAGTCACCGGTTCGAAACCCACAGGGACACCTCAAATCCATCCATGTTAAGGGTTAATGCGGTGGTGGCATCTCAGCAAAGGCAAACCCTTGCCAAATAAGATTCAGATGCGAAAGAAAAAAAAAAACATTTTTATCATATGAAAAGAAACAAAATTATAAATAATAATATACATAATACTTGAGACATATCCATTACTTGTATTATATGAAAAAGAAACAAAATATATAGTATAATATACATAATAACGAGTCATAATGATAATACTCTCCCTCAATATCAGAGGGGTTGGAGGGCCCCTAAAATCCTCCGCATTTCCCTTGACATCATCTTCCTTGAGGAAGCACAGTAGATGGAAGCTGAGAAAACCCAGTTTCTTATAACAAGTTTCAACCTGACTAGATTACTTGCACTGTAAACTCATTGGGTAACTCTGGAGGCCTTGTTGTTGCGTGGGACTCCAACAAATTCGACTTAGTACCATACTTGAGCTGCAGAGGCATTCTACTCACTGGAAATTGCCGATGGAACAACCTACAAATAAACTGTTGGAATAATGTAGAAATTGATATCATAACTAAGTTGTTGTGCCTTCAGTTGGGGTTTTTTGGTGGTTTCAAATCCACCTTTGTAGGAGATTAGTTCAAGGTTGTTGTGAGCACATTTGTACAATATAAATGTAATTGATTAAATAATAATTAAATCAAGTGAGCTCACCTCCCGTGTCCATTGAGTGCATCATTTTTTGATATGGTATCAGAGCTCAGGGGAGCTACCCAATTCTTAGCAGTAAGAAAGAGCATTGTTGGAGAGTGCATATCACTGCAGTAGAGACGTAGAGTATTGTTGCATTGCAGAAGTGTGAAAGTGTTGTCGTGCATGCCGTGAAGGAGAGTTATGGCATTTGTTGCAGACGTGGAGAAGGAAAGTCGTCGAGGGAGCTGTCAAGTGCTCCGATTGTTGAAGACGTGCAGACCGATTTGTTGTGCAGACGTGAGGTCATTGAGCCGTGGTAAGATCCTTAGCATTGTGGGATCAGCCGAGGGAGAGAGCTGTTGTGCGTGAGGAGAACGCAGACACAGATTTAGAATTTTAGTTTTGTAAAGACCTGCTCTGGGTGGATTGGATAGTGATTGTTGCATTGTCAAGCCAAATAATTTAGGTGATTGAAGTATTTTGGTTATTGTTTATGTGTATTACAAAATGGAAAATTCTTTAATTGATTCATACATAAATGAATCAAATAAATTAGATGGATTCAATTATGTAAATTGGAAATTTAATATACAAACAGTGTTGGAAGCATCCGGGTTTTGGCCTATTGTCTCGGGAGATGAGGCAAAGCCTGCTACTACTGCCCAAGATTGGGAGAGAGAGAAAACAAAGCCAAAGTTTTTCTCAAAATGTCTATAAAAGACAATATCATTCCGCATATAAGAGATTGCAAAACATCTAAGGAGACTTGGGACATCTTGAAAGGTTTGTACCAAGCTGCTAATACAAACCGAGTTTTGATTTTAAAAAGCAAATTGTTCTCAATCAAAATGGAGGAAAATGAAAATGTTACTAATTTCATTTCAAAAATCAAAGATTTAAAAGATATATTGGGTGACATAGGAGAAAAGGTCTCACCCACTGATCTAGTAATTGTCACGTTAAATGGCATGCTATAAGACTACCAAATGTTCATAACAGGTATTGTGGCTCAAGAGAATGCTTTGACATTTGAAGAACTTGCAGGTATTCTTCTACAAGAGGAGGAACGTAGAAGCCATCTCACAGGAAAGCCTCCACATTCAGATTTGGCATTGATGGCAAAGAGTAAAGGAAAGCCTTGGGAATGCAACAAAGGAGGCAAACCTCAATATGCAAAGAACATAAAGGTATGACATCTCCTCGGTCTCTTTCTCTGATTTGTATGAGAAAGAGTGATTCATGTTATAATTGTGGAAAGGATGGACATCATGCTAAGGATTGTTGGTATAAGCATAAACATGAGAACAAATATAGAAATCCGAGGCATAATAGTAATTTTATTGAAAGGGATGATAATGGTAATAATGAATTCCACAAATTATTCATATCAGATGTTGCTTTGTCAGCTGCGATAGATGATGTGCATGCATGGTATGTAAATTATGGTGCATCGATCCACATGTCTTGTAATATAAATTGGTTTGACAGTTATTGTGAAACTAATGATGGTACTAACATTTACCTTGGTGATGAACAGTCACATCAAATCAAAGGTTATGGGGATATCTATGTTACATTACCAAATGGTGATGTTAAACAAATGCAAATGTAATGCATGTACACGGTATATAAAGAATAATTTAATTTATGTTTCCACCATAGTAGATCAAGACATGAAGGTAGATTTTGTAAAAAACACATTGTCTTGTGAAGGATGTAAAGACCATTATAAAGTAGTTGCTACAAGATTCAGAGTTGGAGGGATATACAAGATCGATGTGACAATGAAAGGACATTAAGCTTTGGCTTCAACAATGATTCCAACATAGGTATTGTGGCATCAAAGGTATGGACATGTAAATAATAATGATCTTGCTTCTTCATAAACAAGACATGGTGGAAGGAATTCCACTATTAAAGAATGAACATAGTGCATGTGATGGGTGTGTTTTGGGAAAGCAACACAGAGAAGAGTTTCATTCTCACATAGATAGAAGAAAGAGGGATATACTTGAACTTGTGCACCCAGATGTCTGTGGTCCCATGCAGACAAGATCTATTGGAGGAGCATATTATTTTCTTATTTTCATTGATGATTGCACTAAATACATGGGTGTATTTCATGAGAAAGAAAGTGATTTTTGAATACTTTAAGGAGTTTAAAAATTTGGTTGAAAAGAAAACTAGCAGGTACATCAAAATTCTCAAATGAGATGAAGGAGATGCAGATCTGGGGCTTTAGTCAAATACTGCCAAGAAAATGGAATTCTACAACATTTCACGGTACCACACACTCCTCGACTAAAGTAAGGTGGCGAGAAAAGAGGAAAAAACAAAACCTTGGTTGAATGTGCAGTATGCTTCAAGGTAAAAATCTCACTAATGGTTTTGGGCTGAAGCTATTAGAACTGTTGTTTATCTGAAAATAGAAGTCCTACTAAAAGCTTAGATCATAAAGCTCCATTTGAAGCCTTTTATGGTTATAAACCTGTTGTGAATCATCTGAGAATATTTGGAGTAAAGCTTTTGCTCACATTCCCAAGGAGGATAGGAGAAAGCTTGATGTAAAATCCATCAAGTGTATTTTTTTTGGTTACTATGATGAGCATAAAACATATAAGATGTTTGATCCTAACATGCATAAAGTATTTCCAGGCAGAGATGTATTATTCCATGAAGATACAAGTCATAAAGTAGATAATCATAGTGAATGGCACATTCCTCATGGTATATTGTAGAAAAGATGCACATGTAATACATGTCTGGAAAGAGGATCAAGAGAAGGAGGCAGCTTGGTCTGGGGTTCAGGATCAAGAAAAGGTTGATGCATAAAGTATTTCCAAGCAGAGATGTATTATTCCATGAAGATACAGGTCATAAAGTAGATAGTCATAGTGAATGGAAAATTCCTCATGACTATATTGTAGAAGATGCACATGTAATACATGTACAGAAAGAGGATCAAGAGAAGGAACAGAAACAGGTACAGGGTTAGGATCAAGAAAAGTTTGAAAGAACTACACCTCAAAGTAGAAGAAGAGATGCTAGTACCAAGACTCCAAGTAGGACATCTCGTCAGATTCATACACCTATTAGGTACAAAGATTATGCTTTGATGACTCAAGTAATGAACACTATAGAACCTGCAAATTATAAACAAGCAAAAAAAAATAAAGTTTGGAAGGATGCAATGAAAGAAGAATATTATTCAATAATGAAGAATGAAACATGGGAATTAACAGAGTTGCCTGAAAACAAAGTTCCAATTGGATGAAAATAGTTGTTTAAGTCCAAATTTAATGATGATGGTAGTATAGATAAATATAAAGCAAGATTGGTTGCAAAAGGGTATTCACAAAAAGAGGGACTTGATTATGTAGATACTTTTGCACCTGTAGCTAAGTTAAACACCATTAGATTGATGATTACATTAGCTACAAAACATAAATGGAACCTACATCAGTTAGATGTTAAGTCTCCTTTTCTGAATGGAGAATTAAAGGAGGAAGTATATTTTGTACAACCTGAAGGATTTGTTAAACAGGGACAGGAACATTTGGTCTGCAAATTGAAAAAGGCTCTATATGGATTAAAACAGGCACCCAGGTCATGGTATGAAAAGATAGACAATTTCTTTCTGCAAAAAGGATTTGTGAAGAGTAAGAATGATCCAAATCTCTATATCAAGAAAGATGAAAAAGAACATATTGCTTTGATTTCTCTCTATGTTGATGATCTAATCATGACAGGAAATGCTTCTAAGCTAATTGATGAAATCAAAAAGCAGTTATCACAAGTTTTTGAAATGAAGGATCTAGGAGAACTACATTATTGTTTGGGTCTTGAAGTATGGAAAGAAGATGGTGTGACACTGGTTACGCAAAGCAAATATACCAGGGAATTGCTTCAGAGATTTGATATGAATGAATGCAAGGTGATGTCTACTCCATTAGAACAGAATGTTAAGCTCTGTAGTGATGATGAGACCAAGGAAGTGGATGGAACTCTGTATCGACAACTGGTGGGAAGTCTGAATTATCTCACCACAACCAGGCCAGATATTGCTTACTTAGTCAGCATCCTTAGTCAGTTCATGGCTAAGCCTCATGAGAGTCACTGGAAAGAAGCAAAAAGAGTCCTTCATTATTTGAAAGGAACTATTGATTTTGGTATTAAATATACTGATGAATTTGATGTTGAGTTGGCAGGTTATTCTGATTCTGACTAGGCTAGAAATCTTAGTGACAGAAAGTCAACCACAGGCTATGCCTTTAGAATTGGTTCAGGGGTCGTATCATGGAGCAGTAAGAAACAACCAATTGTTTCTTTGTCTAAAACTGAAGCCGAGTACAAAGCCTTGTGCAGTACTACATGTGAAGCTGTCTGGATGAGGAGAATTCTTGAAGACATGGGAGAAGAACAAAAGGCACCCACAGTTATCAATTGTGATAATCAAATTTCAATCAAACTTGCTAATAACCCTATGTATCATGCTAGAACTAAGCATATTGGAATCCAACATCATTTTGTCCGAGAAAAGATACAGTCAAAAGAGATTGACTTAATCTATTGTAACACAGATGAAAATATGGCCGATATTTTCACTAAGCCTCTTGAAAAGACAAAATTTGAAATTTGCAGAGAGTTGCTAGGTGTGGTAGAAAATCCATTTCTCCATTAAGGGGGAGTGTTGGAATAATGTAGAAATTAGTATCTGCACAACTAAGTTGTTGTGAGTTGTTGTGTGCCTTTCAGATTTAGGGTTTGTTGGTGGTTTCATATCCACCTTTGTAGGAGGTCAGTTCAAGGTTGTTGTGAGCACCTTTGTGCTATATAAATGTAATTGATTGGCTTCAATAATTAATCAAGTGAGCTCTACTCACATATTCAGTTTGGTTCTGCATATGTTGTTTAATATAAACCTCCTCAATACATACGGCACTTGCCTCCATAGGAAAACTTTTTGGGAAACAGTGGAGTCATGCGGCCTCCTTGACCTCCAAAATTTAATAATCGCCGATGATTTAAATTTCACAACTAGCTCGGGTGAAATTTGGGGAAACTCCGCTACCAAGGACCATTGGTAGATTATTTCAACACCCTCTTTCTGGCTCACGATTTGATAGACATTCAACCGGAAGTCTTGGCTCCAACATGGCGTAACGGAAGAATGGGATCGACATCCATTTCCAAGCGTCTCAATCGTTTCTATATTTCAGAAAATCTTCTTTCATTGGATGACAGGATCAGGACATGGGTGTACTCTCCATTTTTATCAGATCACACACTGACTCTTCTACAATTTGGCACATATGTTGTACGTATCTCCCCTCCCTTCAAATTAAATTCGTGTTGGCTAGCCGAGGATGGTTTCACTTCTATTGTTTATGCAATGTGGAACGACCCCAAATTCTTGAGTGAATCGGGAATCCAACGACGCTTTTCCTGGAAGCTAAAGCTGCTTAAATCACAAATAACAATTTGGGCCAAGTAGCACAGGCAATCCGTTGTCCATTGTTTATAGGAGATGGAGGTTAGAATAAATGATATACATCTCAACGATATCTAGGATGGGCCTGCTGGGAGCAGACAACAACAATTACATGATTATGAAATAGAGAGGAATAAGTTATTACTTGCAGATGAAGCCCTTTGGAGGCAAAGGTGTAGACTAAAGTGGATTAAATGCGGTGACCTGAATAAAAAATTCTTCCACAGATTTGCAAGCAACTCTAGGAACAATAAGCACATTTGAGAAACCTTGGATGGCTCAGGGACTACACACAGTGGGCAGTAAGCTATTAAGGATGCAACCACTTGCTTCTTTAAAACTTTCTACGATGCAAAACCACTTTCCACTCTGCAGGACCAGGTTGATGTGGCTGAGTTATTCCCCCGCTCGGTCACTTTTGAGGACTCCACACTCCTAGACAGCCCCTGCACTCTACAAGAAATTCATAATGCTTTAAAATCCTTCACATTGGATAAAATCCTTGGTCCCAACAGCTGGACCATGGAATTCTATTTGCACTTTTTCAATTTGGTGGGGACGGATCTTTTGGAACTCGTTGAAGACTCCAGACAACATGGTAAGGTGATTGGGGCGATAAACTCCACATTTTTTACCCTTATTCCAAAAGAAAATCATCCAACAACATTTGGAGACTATCAACTGATTTCCCTCTGCAATCTTTGCTACAAGCTCATTTCAAAGATAATTGCAATCAGAATCAAACCTATTCTCTCACGATCATTGTCAGCCGGACAACTTGTTTTTTTAAAGGGTCGTCAAATTCTTGATGCTATAGGCACCACACAAGAATGTCTACACAGTGTAAAAAAGAAAAACTCACCTTCTCTCATTCTCAAGCTTGATCTAAAAAAGGATTTTGACTACATAGACTAGGACTTTCTCCGATTGATTTTAATCTAGTTTGGTTTCAACCAAAACACCCTAAATTGGATAATTAGCTGCATCACCAGTGCAAATTTTGCAGTGCTCATAAATGGAGAACCCTCCACCTTCTTCCACAGTGGTAGAGGACTCCATAAGGGCTTCCCACTATCTCTGCTCTTATTCATCCTGGCCATGGAAGGCCTTAGTCTTCTTCTAAAAAAATGCCAAGTTGAAGGTAGGATTACAGGGATAAAAGTCTCAAGATTATTGAAAATCCTACACCTCTTTTTTGTCGATGAGATCCTCATAATGACAAATTCCATCCTTCTCGAATGGAGGGAAATCTCCAGAATATTAAAGATCTTATGCTCAACCTCGAGCCTTCAAATTAATTGGTCCAAGTCGACCTTCTACTTCGACAATATACCTGCACAAAACTTGGAACATTTGAAGACCATTTTCCCTCATAATTTTGTCCACCTCTCCATTGGCTTTAAATACCTTGGATACTTCATTAAGGCTGATCATTACAATGCATCTGATTGGGACTGGTTAATTACAAAGGTGGAAAAAAAAATGGGCCACTGGTGCAACATATGGCTCACCATTGGAGGTCGCTACACTCTCATAAAATTTGTCCTTGAGGGACAACCAATTTACTAGATGGTGCTTGTAGCCATTCCCACATCTGTACTAGACAAGCTCAAAAAACTCACATACAGTTTCCTCTGGTCGGGCAGCATGGACCATCAAAAAATACACCTCTACAATTGGGAATCGATAACAAAGACGAAATCCAAAGGAGGCTGGGGGATTAGGAATATATTCAAATTCAATCAAGCACTGGCTGCAAACTCCCTCTGGCATGCCTTAAATTCTAGAGGCATCTAGAGTGACGTCATAAAAGACAAATATTTACCCTTCACCTTCGTCGCCTCTTGGCTTTGTTCTGGGCTTCCTCTTGAAAGAAATGCTTCTAGGACTTGGAGGATCATCACAAAATCAATGCAATGGATCACTAGATGGCTTTGCTGGAAACCGAGGTCCGACCACTCCATCATTGTTGGCAAAGACCACATCATCGGACTCAATAACGCTTCCTTACTCTCTCCACCATTAATCAATCATTTAAACTCAAAAAATACTTATTTTCTCTATCAATCTCGACACACCAGCGACCATAGAACCTAGGCTATAGGCTGGAAAACCGACAACGATTTTGAATTCCCATCGGAACTAGTATTGGAGTGGGAAAATGATTGCACAGAGCTATCCCGCGCGGGTATCATCCTAAAATATTTGGTGGAGCATATGATGTGGGACAATGGTGACAATACTAGCCACATTACTGTCAAAAACCTCTATTCGACCATTGCAAATATAGCTTGGCATAACAATATCACTGGCTGGCGCAAACAGTTCTGGAATTGGAAAATTCCACTCAAAATCAAGTTGTTTACCTGGATTACGTTGGAAAACAAAATCCCCACCTGGGATTCACTTCAGAAAAAAGGTGGGCTGGTCCAAGTATATGCCAACTCTGCTTCAGGGATGAAGAGACAACATACCACCTCTTTACTCATTGTTAGTTCTCTAGTCTAGTATGGGACAAAATCGAATTGGTCAGTCACTTAAAAACTGCTTGGACAAGGATCTCCATTTCTTCTTGCCTTGACCATTGGACTTCTGCTGAAAGATTTTATAAATTACTCCTTCCACTGGTAATTTGACATATTTGGCTGGCTAGTAACTATAAAATATTTGAAAACAAGACACCCTCATCCATTGTTGTTGCTTTTAAAGCTCTTGGGCTGTTTCAAAACTGGAAAGATATTTACCCGGACACTATTAAAAAAAATACATTAGTCAGGCCACTCTTCACAAATGATTATCCGATCGGGTGGTTCGACGACGCAACTCAACAAAATAGAACTCTGAGTGGTGCAGGTGGACTGATAAAACTCAGTATAACTTAATTTACAAATGGACTCTTTGTTGCGGCCCAGGCACCAACACAAGGGTAGAACTATTGGGTTGATCCAGGTGGATATCAATGGCCACCCACCTTCTCCAACTGGCCCAAAACATGTTTCTGGCAATTTTGGTAATTTACTATTTTTAGTAGTTTTTCGGGTCTTGAACTTCCAGGGCCATTTTGAGGCCCTAAACGATGTTTTTTGGGGTATGTTGCAGTAGAAAAATTCCATCATGAAATTTTGTGCAAATGTTGTAGTCCTTGGATAGATCTTTCCAATGGGCTATTATACGCCTAAAACGAGGATCGTATGCAAAAGTTACGACCCTGGGAAGTTGATGTACCAACTTACCCAAACGGGGCCCACATGACTTTTGGCGCT
>SNQJ01S0086822.1:42369-57923 GCA_010110895.2 Picea sitchensis
GGTTTCCCTATTATTTAAGGAGTTATTGTGTAACTTATATATCTTGGATTTGTTCTCCATGTTCACATTTTGTACATGGTGTGTACTTCTGTTCTATTATGATAATTTAAGCATTTGGTTCATTACAGAGTCACCCTAAAATCATAAAATTTTCTTCATAACCAAGGAGAATTTGTAGCCTCGACAAAGATATATGTGTTGTCCCACAAATGATTGAATTTCCTTTCATGTTACTTGACCCAATTTATGTATATGTTACATCAATGGTGGATGGGGAAAACAAGATATATTTATAACACTATAGTCTAAATGTTCTACGCTTTGGTCCTTTTCTGGGGATATTGTCTGTTCAATTTCACTTGAAATCCAGTGAGAAATTGTTGGATATACACAGTTTTAGTGGTTAAGTCTGTATGATTTGAGTTCCCTAGGGGTTTCCCATCATGTTGAATCCATTTATGCATTCAAAAATACAATTTAAACAACATAAAATTGTGATTTCGCCCAAATTTATATTGTCGGATTCCAACCAAAAATGTCAAAATGTAGAACGTTTAGACAACACCATTTATAACCAGGTGGGGATGATGCATGTTTTTAGGGAAAGACTAGACATGTTTGAGTGATAAGAATATTCCCCAAACATATTTAACCCTAGATGTATAACTAATGTTTTTACATGGTGCACTCATTTAATATCAATGGGTGGTATCTTCAAGTTGGCTAAATTACCACTTAACTGGATTTTCAAGATTTTTTTGGGACTCAATTATTTTGGGAAATCCCAATTTCATCATTATTTTAACTTTTATTAATAGATTCTAAATGACCAATCCCCACTGGTAAAAATCCTGGTAGGTACCAACCTACTCTTACAGATCTTCGTAGACACCAATCTATTGGAGAAACTAATCCCCGCCACTAAGAACCAACTTAGGAAGAGACACCAATATCTTACATATCTTCGTAGACACTAATCCCCACCTCTAAGCACCAAATTAGAAAGAGACACTAACCTCTTAGTTGCACCAATCTTCACTGATTCTGCTTGCTATTTAAGCCTTCACTAGGTATGCTCACTACTTCTGCCTTTTCTAGGTTTATTCATTGCTTCTTCCTTCACCAAGTCTTCTAACTACTTCTTCCTTTATCAGGCCTGACCAAAATTTGAATTTCCAAATGGTAACTTTCCCAAAGATTTTTGTTTTGGGCTTCTTCCCAAGAATGAATTTGTACAACATGCCACATATCCAATTTTGCAAATGTGATTTTAAATTTTTTACTTGAGGTACTTCTATACGTCTCCTCTATTCTATAAAATTTTCATAGTCTTAAGAGTTCTAGTAAAGAAGTTATAGTGAAAATGAAAAACTGGCCTATTTAAAATTGATCTCAGGACCATTCAGAAACTCTGACATAGCATATCTAATAAAGTACAATGAACAAACACTTGCAATTTTTACATGAGGCACTTTTGTATGTATCCTCTCTTCTGTAAAAATTTCACATTCTGAAGAGTCCCAGAAACAAATTTATAGTGAAAATTCCAAACTGACCTATTTGAAACTGATTTCAGGAGCATCCAGGAATGTTAACTTTCACAAAGCATATTTCAAATAGTACAAAAAACTAGGATCTGCAATATTTACCTGAGGTACTTATGTATGTCTCTTATGTTCTTGAAAATTTTCACAATCTTAAGAGTCATAAAAAAAACGTTATAGTGAAAATGTCAAACTAACCTATTTGAAACTGTTGGGAGCATTAGAAAACCCTAACTTCTATAGAGCATATCTTTGAAAGCATAGTGAACAAACATATGAAATTTTGAACACAGCTACACAACAATATCATCTCCATATCTAAACCATTTCAAGGTCTGAAACATCCTAGAAAATGTGTTATAGTGAAAGTGCCAAGCTAACATGTTTGAAACTGATTTCATGGGCATTCAGGAACCCTAACTTCCACATGGCATATCTCTGAAAGTATAATAAACCAGCATCTGAAATTTTTACCACATGTACACCAAGAGATATCCTCCTTCTCTTCTAAATTTAAAGTTCTAAAATGTCCCATAACATAAGTTACCACAAAAATTCCAACCTGGCCTGAAATTGATTTCACAACTCTTCCCTTTTGGAATGATATTCAATCTTTGCTCATCCATTTTTCACACACTCATTTTCTCTCAATAATTTAACTTTTTATATTTTTTCATAACACTTCATGAAGATAATTTCCATTAATTAAATAATTAATTCCCATTACCATGGGAAAATACCCCAAATGCAATGGAAAAATACCCCAAACCCATGGGTTTGAAACCACCGTTTCACTTTTTACTTTTTCACATGCGCCCCTTTTTTAATATACTTGTAAACACACACACACACACATATATTGGGAATGTTGTGTGTATGTAATTCCATAAATACTTTGACATCAATGACAATAATTCCTACAATCTCCTCCTTTTTCATTGATGGGAATCTTGCAACAAAACACATAGTCCACCAGGCATAGAAATAATTCCTCCCCTATCTTCAACTCTCCCAGGAATAGAAATAATTCTCCCCTTGTCTACAACTCTCCCCTTTTGACATAAATGGAAAATGGATTCTCCCCCTAAAATGGTGATCCTCCTTAATCACTTAGTGTCTTGATGAAATGAATATTACTCTCAATTACATGTCCCTTGAATTGTTCTAACTGCAAAAACTGTGCAAACATGGTAAAACAACACTCTTGAATAAGTTTCAACACTATCACCAACAACTTAAGATAATTAGTCTACGTCAATCTAGATAGTATTTGTATCCAACATAAGAAATAGTATATTCCAACAATAATCAAATATGGTTCGATTGGTCTTAGAAAATCCAAGTCGATTCAACAAGAAACAATTGAGTAAAAAAAAAGACATAAGTTAAGTTCGCATATCAACAAATTCAAGTATCCCCCCCCCCAAGGGATCAATAAGTAGCAACAATAGTTCTTGTCGAAAATTCGAGTCGACAGACAACACAATTGAAACTCAATCATGGAATACTTAGTCTAAACTCCAATTAACTGTCATGTTGGGTTGATCCTCGATCAACCACTTCAAAGGAAATCATCAGTAAGTAAGAGGAATGTTGCACGACTATACAACTAATGATACACAACTATATGAAGTCTTCAAACATTTGGCCAAATGATTCCATGACCATCCATCAATCAAACCACAATCTATCCTAATAGTCGGTACTGGTCCAAAATTTTGTCTTTCACGTCTCTTCTACAAATATGTGAAAGAATGATTGACATTCTTTCGATTTTTATGGTGAGGATGATGATAGGGAACATATTTTTATGTTGTTTGATCAGAAGAAGTAGGATCAGGGTCAGGTTCACTCACATGATTAGAACAACTTGACTTATTGGTGACAATCCACCCCCCTTTTGATCTCTCCTTCGGGGCTAACATGACCTCTTGGTCTAGGATCGTTCAAGTCGTCGAGTCGAATAACTCGTCGGGCTCCTGGTGTAACCGATCTTGACTTGACATAGGCCCTTTATACTTCCTTGGTACCGGCGATGTGGCACATGTGGACCCTCTTCTTAGCGCTCTCAGCTCTTGCACCAACTTCCTTAGCTCTTGCTACTAAGCTCCTCCCTTGATGTGACCACGGGCTGTGACCGTGGGTCAAATCCCCTCGCGACTCTGCACTTAAGAAATTTTGTGAACTTCCTCCTTTTCTCGATTTTCAAATCGATGAATGCTTCAGGACCAGATCTATGGTCCACGCTCTTCTCGTGATCAACGACTATGATCAAATTGTGAGTTCGGACTTAGCGAGTCTTGTCTTCTCTCAACTCTGCTTCTTCCGATCACGAATCAACGATGCGTTGATCCTTTTCCATGCATCCTTCCATATCTGATGGCCTGGATTGAGATCTCTTTTCGCGACTTAGTGAAGATCCTTATTCGCTCCTGCAAACCTTCTGAAGTTCCTTTTCCCTAACCTCTTGATCTTCTGCTACCTGTCTCCTCCTTGACGATAGATGACTTCTCCGTCTTCGAGACTTTGACAAGTCCTCGCCTACTTTTCACACTTAGCACAATTTCTCCTTTCGAGACTTAGACTATTCTCGAAGGCTTTCTACACTCCTTGCAGAAATGTGTGCAAATCTTCTACGACTTTGCTTGGCTTGAAAACCTTCAAGGTTCCAAGTTCCTCTGTGAGTTTCGCGTGCCCTCCTGGCAGTTTCTTGCTCAACTTCTTGAGCTTATAAGGTGAACTCTCAACACCTTAGGTGCACTCCTTGCACTTGGATCAATCCTTCAATGACTTCTCCCTCGGCCTTATGGAAAGGTTTATGGCACCTCATTTCCTTTGTCGATGCACTTCTTACAAAGCCTTCCTTCACCATAATGTTCAACAATTTTGGGATCCTTCTACACATTCAATTGTGTAGTTCCTGGGTATGATCATGCAAGATCGATGCCCTCCTGGAAGAGTATCCCAGACTGTTTAGTAACTGTGCATTGTGCCTCTCTCCACATGCTCTTTATTTTCAAGGGACGTAACCACCTTGAAATTTCTCCTTGAGTCTGTAAATAAATCTGGTGTACCCTCATGGCAGCTTCTCTTCTAACTCCACTGAGTTCAGACACGGACCCCTTGCGTCGGCTTACAGAGTTTCCTCTCTCTGTCATGCACTCCTTGCACTTAGCCTAGAGAACCAGACTTAACTTAACACACTCACGGATAAAAAAACTGTATCTCATTCCTGCAGATGATTTCTAACATTCATCTACAATTCAAATGCATGTAAAATACATTCATAACACAACATCCATTACACAAAAATGTAAAACAGGAAAAACTATCATTTTCTATTAATGGTGGAATGTCAATTTTACAATGGTGGAGTCAGGGCTGCACTGAGTCTCGACTCTCTCATCAACCTCTAGCCGACCTACTAACCCAACCTTCTACTTTTCTTACAATACAAAGATTTATACAAGAGGGGCTCAAATGAGCTTCCCTCGCAAGATAACAAATGGTGTCAAATCACCATCGCTAATGTTCATTGAAAGGCCAAATTATAATGATGGAAATTCTGCTCCAAATCATATGCAAATCCATTTCGTCGTCAGCCTATTAATGGTGACTTTATCTCCAGCTTGTGCGAAAGCACGATTTGGCTCTTCTAGATTGTCTTCAATTAATGCCTGGATCCTGCCTTGGATTCTTGAGGAAAAAATGAGAGGACAGAGCCTCTCTTCCTTTGAATGTGCACCATGCATGTTGATTAGTTGGCACGTGCTGAGATGCAATGATGCTCCTACATCATACTCCATAGCGAAAAAAATCATGACCTCTCAAACCTAGCTAAAATCCACCTGGATCTCAAACTTTCTCTTAGAGCTGTCTCTCGGCTCCTTTTCTTCGCCACTGCTGCTCCTGCATCATCCCCGCTACTCTTGTAGGTTTCCTTTCATCTAGCTTCCTCTACTAACTCTGACATCAACTCTATTATCTCCTCGATCCTCTTGTTTAGCTGCTCTATCGGCTGGTTTTTCTGTTGCAGTATAGCTTGTTGCACTCGCTTCTTGTCGATGGGCGAATCACTGATTTCCCAAGACATCTCCTCCCTTTGTAGATTTAACTAGCCACTCTACTGCAGTCTTCACTCCTGCGGGCTCCTCATCATTGAACTGCTACTCAACTAACACTTCTCTTGACAGATTCACTCCTGTCATTTCTTCGACTGCTCCCTCTTTAGCTTCCTCCAGCTGCTCCTCATGCTGGTAGGGTCCTTCCTCTACCTCCAACCTAGCCTGTTGGATGTGCATGCCTTGTACTACCACTCTCCTTTCAAGAGCTTCCAATTCTTCACACAGAACAAAAAAATCTATCTTGTCTGCTTCCTCTTCTACTATAGACTCCAGTGCTGCATTCATCTCTTGTTCATCTTCCCAGCTGAAAACGTTGAGCAATTCTGTTGAATGCTCTTCTCCTTCCATCGTGACAGAGATCAATATTTGTTCCTTCTCCTCCTTGATAGTCTCTGCTTGATGTCTTCCTGTCGCCTCTGCAACATATGTGCTATCCTCTCCTCAGTCACTTGGTAGGAATATATCAAGTCCTCCAATGACCAGAACGTCCTTCTGATCCTCCTCCTTGACTGTGATGAAAGTTTATAACTTGTGATCATCTTCATTCATGCAGCTCATAGTTCTGTGCAAATCTCCATCTGAGTGAGGTTTTTCTTCTACCTCCTCATCTGCCAATGAACTCTTAGCTAAGCTCACCTCTTCTCCCTTGCCCACCTAGGAATCTGGGATGTCCCCTCTGCCCACCTGGAATTTTACGAGATCCACTGATCCCTTCTCGTTTCCCACCTCGCAATCTATGATACTCTTTCAAGATATCTTTCCCTCATGACTGAGGTTTTCAACATGCCTCAGCCACCTCTTTAACATCTGTTGCTGCCTCCTGGCCAACAAATTATGAATATGCCATCTGGCTGTCCTCTTCAAAGGCCATTCATACCTCTAGTGTACCTTTGACTCTTGTTGCATCTTGAATGCTAGCTTCTCCATCTGTGCTCGGATTTCACTGAGCTCCTTTTCCATCTCCGCCTTTCTCTTCTGCAACTGGACTTCTCCTCAACCATGCGTATGACCATAAATATCCATCTCATTTTGTCTATATCCTACCTGGATGCTTACCATCTGCTGCACGCCTTGCAATAGTTCCAACAGAGCATTGCACTCTATCTCTCTGTCTTACAGAAATCAATTATGCATCCATTGCTTCGTCTCCTTCTTCACCTACTGTCTATAGGAGAAATCAAGCTCTGATACCACTCTTGGTATCAGACTATGTCCATGTCTCCTTCATCCGACAACCTGCAGATGAAATCAAAGCTATGATAACTGCGCTCTGATACCACTCTTGGTATCAGACTATCTCCATGTCTCCTTCCGTCCACATCCTGCAGATGAAATCAAAGCTATGATAACTGTGCTCTGATACCACTCTTGGTATCAGAATATCTCTGTGTCTCCTTTCGTCCACATCTTGCAGATGAAATCAAAGCTCTGATACCACTCTTCGTGACAACCCCCCCCCTTCTGATCTCTCCTTTGGGGCCGGCACGACCTCCCATTCTAGGATCGTTCAAGTCGAATGACTCATCGGGCTCCTAGTGGAACCAATATTGACTTGACACAGGCCCTTTCTACTTCCTCGGTACCCACGATGTGGTACCTACGGACCCTCTTCTTAGCGCTCTCAGCTCTTGCACTGACTTCCTTAGCTCTCGATGCTAAGCTCCTCCCTTGATGTGACCATGAGCTACGACCGTGGGTCAACTCCCCTCACGACTCTGCACTTCATAACTTTCACGAACTACCTCCTCCTTTTCCTGATTTACGAATCAACAAATGCTTCAGGACCAGATCTACATTCCAAGCTCTTCTTGTGATCAATGACTGTGATCGAATCATGAGTTCGGACTTCGCAAGTCTTGTCTTCTCTTGACTCTGATTCTTTCGATCATGAATCAGTGATGCACTGATCCTTTGCCATGCGTCCTTCCATATCTTATGGCTTGGATTGAGATCGCTCTTCGTGACTTCGCGAAGATCCTTGTTCTCTCCTGCAAACCTTCCAAAGTTCCTTCTCCCGAACCTCTTGATCTTCTACCACCTATGGCTCAAATGAGATTCCCGCTCATTTGAGCTTATAAGGTGAACTCTCAACACCTTAGGTGCACTCCTTTCACTTGGATCAATCCTTTGACGACTTCTCCCTCGGCCTTATGGAAAGGTTTATGGCACCTCCTTTCCTTTGTCGATGCACTTCTTGCAAAGCCTTCCTTCACCAGAATGTTCAAAAATTCTAGGATTCTTCTACACCTTCAATCGTGTAGTTCATGGGTATGCTCATGCAATCTTGATGCCCTCCTGGTAGAGTATCCCAGAGTGTTCAGTAACTCTTCAATGTGCCTCTCTCCACACAGTCTTTATTTTCAAGGGACATAACCACCTTGAAATTTCTCCCTGAGTCTGTAAATAAATCTGGTGTGCCCTCCTGGAAGCTTCTCTTCTAACTCCACTGAGTTCATACATGCACCCCTTGCGTCGGCTTAAAGAGTTTCCTCTCTCTATCTCACACTCCTTAAACTTAGCCTAGAGAACCGGATTTAACTTAACACACTCGCGGATAGAAAACTCTATCTCTATCCCTGCAGATGATTTCTAACATTCATCTACAATTCAAATGCATGTAAAAGACATTCATAACACAACATCCATTACACAAAAATGTAAAATAGGGAAACTGTCATTTTCTATTAATGGTGGAATGTCAATTTTACAATGGTGGATTATGAGCGGCAACTGAGTCTCATCTTTCTCATCAGCCTCTAGCCTACCTACCAACTAAACCTTCTACTTTGCTTACAATACAAATATTTATATAAGAAGGGATCAAATGAGCTTCCCTCGCAAGCTAACAAATGGTGTCAAATCACCATCCCTAATGTTCATCAGAAGGCCAAATTACAATGATGGCAATTCTGCTCCAAATCAGACGCAGATCCATTTCACCGTTAGCCTATTAATGGCGAATTTATCTCCAACTTGTGTGAAAGCATGATTTGGCTCTTCCATATTTTCTTCAATTAATGCCTGGATCTCGCCTTGGATTCTCGAGGTAAAAATGAGAGGGTGGTGCCTCTCTTCCCTTGAATGCACACCACACGTGTCGATTAACTGGCACGTGTTGAGATGGAGCGATGCTCCTGCATCACATATCAACAACAATGTTGTCTATAAAAACATGCTCAAATTATGGCATGTGAGGAACATTCATCTCATCAATCTATTTGTCACAATCAACAATAAGATTTTCTTAGGGAAAACTAGTCTGAACTCCTTCTCTAAACAAACAAAAATTCTCTGGTTGTAGTAAGGCAAGGTGTAGGTAGGTAGGAAACAACAACATCATATCCAAGACCACTCTTAATGAATGGAGACTTTTACAATTGATGATATTGTCTAGTGTTTCAATACTCTTTTCAAATTTCAAGCTTCTATTCAACTTAATAGTTGTTTTCTCCAGTTCTTTTCTCGAGGAAACAATTTTATATTCTAGCTCTTCACAATTTTCTTCCCTTTTTTTTTTAGTTGGATTCTCACCACTTCTTCCATCCTTCTTGCTTCTTCTAATTGAAGCTCTAGGTTCATGATAGTATTTTCTGTTTCTTTAAGGATTTATGAAATTTTTTCTTTTGAATCACGATCCTCTTCTTCATATTTTTGCAGTTTCTCCTTTTGTTTCAAATCAGTTTTCATAATCTTATTTATTTCGCTCAAGGCACACATGATTTCTTCTTCAAGATCCACTTCCCCATATGTTTTGGCATTTTCACCTTCTTCCAAAATCATCATTTCTTTCCCTTTGTCATCATCAATATTTTTTTTGATTTCCATAAGGATATTTTATTCTCTATCAACATTAAAGCTAATTTAATTTCTTTCTTTAGACAAGTCACTAACCCCTTTTGCACAAAGACTCTTCTTCTACTTATAAGAGTTATTCTTCTTGTCATGCTTGTTTTGTTTGTGGTTTTTTGTTTGTTGATTATGTTTTCTCCCTTTTTTACAATATGGTCTTGTTCATCACTTTCATCCTTTGCATATGGACACTTATCGACAAAATATCCTACTTTTCCCGAATTAAATCATTTAAGGGAAGCTTACCTTTGTATTTGCTAGATCCATTTTTTATTTTTCTCACAAAATTTGTTTCCTCTACATGTGATTCATTGTTGAAGCTATCCCTTGATTCATGATCTTTTTTCTTTGTCTTCTTTGAGGCTTTGAAGGCTACTTCTTTCTTGATGTCTTTTCTTTTTCTATCCTCATTTCTTATGTCATGAGTATCCAATGCAATTCATCCATTGTTAATGAATAAAGATCTTGTATTTCTTCAATGGAGGAAACTTTGGCATCAAACCTTAAGGGGAGTGACCTTAAGACATTTTGTACAATCATTGGTTATTCAACCTTTTCACCAATTCCTCTGATGGTGTTGACAATTTCATCCACACGGAGCATATAGGCTACAACATTTTCTTCATATTTCATTTTCAGACTCTTGAACTATCTTCTATGAGTTTGGAGCTTTGCCTTCTTGACCTTTTCATCACTTTCATAGATATTTTGAAGCTTGTCCCAAATTTCTTTTTTTTGATCCACAATGCATCACCTTGGAAAGCTCAGATTCTAATAAACCACTCAATATGGAATCCATGGATTTTGCATTATTTTCACTAGGCTTCTTCCTGGCCACACTTGTTGGTGGAGTTGTTGGGGTTGTATAACCAGTCGCAACTAATTGTCAAATATCAAAACTAAGAGACATTAAATAAGTTCACATCCTTATGCTCCAAAAGACATAGTTTGTTTCATTAAACAATGAAGCCTTGTTGGTGGAGAGACCTTCTTCACCGTCCATGTGTACTCATGAGATCTATCTTCTAGTGGTTAGATTGTTTCCAAATGGAATCACATTGATACCAATTGTTGAGCACACACTTATACTGAGAGGGAGGGGTGAATCAATATAAGACATTTTTTAACTTTCTCAAACATTTATCAACCATAAGAAAAAAATCACATATGGGATCTATTGACTACATAATAAGGAACACAAGATTTACATGGAAACCCTTTCGGGAGAAAACTACAAAACTTCTCTTTATAATTCTTTGTAGGAACCAACCTACTGTTACAATTCTTTGTAGGCACCAACCTATTGGAGACACCAATCCCCATTGGTACAAATTTTAGTAGGAACCGACTTACTCTTACAAATCTTCATAGACACCAATCCCCACCGCTAAGCACCAACTCAACAAGAGACACCAATCTCTTACAAATATTTGTAGACACCAATTCATACCATTAAGCACCAACTTAGCAAGAGACACTAATCTCTAAGCTACACCAACCTTCACAAATTATGCTTGTGATTTATTCCTTTACTAGGTCTACTCTTTTATTCTTCCTTTACCAAATCTACTCATTGCTTCTTGCTTCACCAGGTTTACTCACTACTTCTTCCTTTACTAGGTCTGACCAAAATTTGAATTTCCAAATGGAAACTTTCCCAAAGCTTGTTGTTTTGGGTCTCTTACCAAGAAAGAACTTGTACAACATGTCATATATCCAATTTTTGAAATATGATTCTAAATGTTTTACATGGGGTACTTCTATATGTCTCCTCTATTCTCTGAAAATTTCACAATAGGAGTCCTAGAAAATCATTATAGTGAAAATTTCAAACTAACCTATTTGAAACTAATATTGGGACCACTCAAAAACCCTAACTTACACAATGCATATCTCATAAAGTACAATGAACCAACATCTATAATTTTTACCCGAGGTACTTATGTATGTCTCCTCTTTTCTATAAAACTTTCCTGGTATGAAGAGTCCCAAAAAATAAGTTATAGTGAAAATTCCAAACTGAGTTGTTTGAAACTAATTTTAGGAGCATTCAAGAACCCTAACTTCCACATATAATATCTCATAAATTACAATGAACCAATATATGAAAATTTTACATGAGGTACTTTTGTACGTCTCCTCTATTTTGTAAAAATGTTATAGTACAAAGATTCCCAAAAAACAAGTTATAGTGAAAATGTCAAATGCCAAACTGACCTATTTAAAACTAATTTCCGAAGCATTCAAGAACCTTAACTTCCACAGAGCATATCTCCGAAATCATAGAGAAACAACATATGAAATTTTGATCACATGTACACAGAGATATCTCCTCTAACTTTGAGAAATATCAAGGTTTGAAACATCCTAGAAAATAATTTATATCATAAGTTCCAACCTGACATGTTTGAAACTAATTTCAAGAGCATTTAGGAACCCTGACTTCCATAGGACATATCACCAAAAGTCTAGCAAACCAACATCTGAAATTTTTACTACATGTACACCAAGAGCTCTCATTTGTCTCTTAAAAAATTGAAGTTATGAAACATCCCAGAACAAAGTTTATCACAAAAATTCCAAGCTGAATTGAAACTCATTTCGCAACTCTTTCCTTTTGGAATGATATTCAATCTTTGCTCATCCATTTTTCACACACCCACTTTCTCTTTTTATATCTTTTCATAACCCTTCATGAAGGGACACGTCCATTAATTAAACAATTAATTCCCAACACCATGGACAAACACCCCAAACCCATGGGTTTGAAACCACCATTTCACTTTTTACTTTTTCATATGCACCCCTTTTTTAATATATTTGTAAACACACACACACACACACACACACACACACACACACACATCAATCTTGGAAATGTTGTGTGTATTGTAATTCCATAAATTCTTTGACATCAATGACAACAATTCCAACAATTTTCTCTTGGCCCATTTTTACATATCAATTGATAAAACTTTATGGTGATATTAAGAGCAACACATTCTTGTAACACCCCAGTTTTGATCCATATATTAGAAATGCATATTTGTATCTATGATGAATGGAAAATACACAATATATGTAATATGTAAACATTGTACATTGAAAATAATAAAATAAAATACATCACTGACTACAAATGGCTAAACATAGAGTCATGGGGGAGCTATGATTCCACGAGAGAGGAGACTGGGGGGAGGGGTTGAGAGGAATCCACATGCCTAGAATTATATGCCACCTCCATAAACCATTTTTTATTATTGTATAATTATCTTATTTGACTTATTAAAACCTGATCAGTGAATGCATGCAATGGGTTGGTGGGAAGGTCATTTCACCTTATTGAAGCATGGGCTAAGTACACTCATGATGGGAATTGTATCATTGAATGCATGTAAGAGGTGGGTGAGAGAGCCATATCACCTAGTTATAATAGCATGGGATGAGTACAATCATTTTGGGGGATTGTGAGATTCAAACATGTGAGTTTTAAACCTATGAAGTAAAGCAATGCATGCAAATTCTTAAGCAAAACATAAATTAATCAATGGCTCATACACATAGTACAGAGAGATTTACATTGGAAACCCTTAACCAGGAGAAAACCAACCTTCCTTGGTGCCGCAACTTTCAACTCTTCATTGTATTAATTTCACCATTCACCATACAATATATACAATGTTTTAGGTATTTCGTAGCTACCAAAACCCTAATCCCTTAATTCGGGATTAATTTAGAAAACTGCTAAAAATAGAAAAATCCGCTAAAATGGCTAAAACCGCCTCCAAAAAAACAATTTCGGACGCTGCCCTGAACCCTGTCGGCTCCGACCTATAGCCCAAAGCTGAACATTGCACGTAACCAAGGGGGGACAAACCTAGGACCCCCCTAAGAAAGTGCCCGACGCACATGACACAAAGAGTGAAAGAAGTAAGGATCATCAGATGCAGTTGTCGAATATGACATGCCCTCACACACACATGCAAAAAATATAACACATACCCAACAAAACATGCATGGGAGAAAAGGAAAGGAAATTAAATTAGAGGGGAGAGATAACTTTTAGGAAAATAAGAGGATAGGAAAAACATATTTGGGTGTCGAGAAAGAAGAGGAAACCATTGTGGGTATTAGACATGGATTGTTGGAGATATAATTGTGTTGAGAACTAGGTTGGTATGCTCGTGATAATATTTCTATTGAGAAATTACTCAATAGCATGTGTAAATGATGTTGAGAGCACTCATGTTACAAATGGATTTCCAGGAGCCCTTGGTTGAGAAATTGTTGGATGGTCTATGCTAGAGCCCTGGAGTGCATGAGGATTGTCTAAGGGACTTTGGTGTAGAGAAGGAAATCCTATCCCTTGGTTTGTATAGACTAATGGGGAAGATATATGGATGGATGGAATTGTTGTAAGAGTCATGTCACTATGAATTTATTGGGTATTGGGTTGTTTGAGTAGATAGTATCCAACCATAGGAGTCTATTAATCCTTGTGGATTCATATCCCCAAAATGGGGGTGGCTTGTTGTAGAGATAATTGGTGCAACGATTTATAAGGTTGGGTGGAACTCTAACATCCCTAGTTTTAATCCCCGCAAATTATAATGTAATTGTATAAATGTGATTTACCAAGTGAGATCATATGTTGGGATGAAGAGCCTATATTGATTAATATGGCCAAGAGATTAACTATGTATTATGTACATTGAAATAATAATAAAAAATTTAACACCAATTGTAGATGGGCATGGAAAAATTCACGGGGGATAAGTTTTCCACAAGAAAGGGGAGGGTCTAAGAAGGGGCTCAAAGGGTGAATTATCCATGTGTATTAATCCAAACCCACCTTCTAGAATTATCATTGTGTATAAACCTTATATTTATGTTTGAGTGTTCTCAAATCCAATAATTAAACACATGTAAGAGAGTGGGTGTAAGGAGTCACATCCCATACTTATTCGGAGCATGGGGCTAAAGTACAATCAACATTGGGCAATGTGAGAGTCAAACAAGCTTGGGGAAAAAGGGAAATTCATATGGGGAAAGGAGGGTAGTTTTTACATGCATATTTTTGGATAACAAGACAGGGCAAAGTGTTGTAGCTTGAAATAAGCCAAAGTAGGCATGTGTAGAAGCTTGTTGGAGCTGTAAATTCATGAAGAAGTAGGATGCCAAGCCTATAGAGTGAGATTTTGTCTAAAATTTTACCCAACAACTAGTGGGTTTCTAATGTGAGATTTTCCTTCTACAACTGACATCCCTAGAGTCCCCAACATGAGATATTCCTATCCAACCTGTGTTGGAGCCCTGGAGGGAAGTGGGAAGGCCTGAGGGACTGTAATGCATAGAAGGGGGATTCCATTCCTTCGGTTGTGTAGGTTGAGGGAAATAGAGATAGAGGCTTGGGATAGCTATAGGAAAAGTAGATTGTTGTATGTTGTGTTGGGATTTGAGTGGACAATTGCGAGACACCATTTTCTTATGGATTCCTAGACCTAACTCGCAAGTGACTTGTTGTTGATATTTGGAGCAAGTCTATGGTTGGGTGGAATGTCTATCCTCTACAGTGGTTGTGCATTAATTTAAAATACGAGTGTTTAATCTATGTTTCAATGTTTTATTTATGGGTTTATATTTTTATGCACAAACTCAATATTTTTGAGTAATTACATGTTGCTATGTGTATGTTTAATTATTTGCATTCATGATTAATGGAATTGTTGTTATATGCTTGGGATTTTTTAGCCTATTGCATGTTTTTAATTTAATTGTATCAGAACAAAAAAAATAAAATTGTTAGGTTTAATAGGTGGGGATGTTATAGATTGGTATCAAATCTCAAGGTTCAGTATCGATCTTGTATGAGTGTAATATACCAGATATAAAAAGTATGCAGAACATAAATAAAATGCTAGAAATGGCAGAATAACAATAATATAACCAGCATAATCTCCACAATAACACAAAAATGATATAAGAACAACAACAGAAATACCACTTTGATTCAGAAAGCAATGTTCATGGACCTCTT
>SNQJ01S0086824.1:0-13505 GCA_010110895.2 Picea sitchensis
AACAAGCTATAGTATATAGTATTATGCACAACCCTTACACTTGCCAATTCTGAAAAAGCTCGAGCAATTTAAAAAAGGGTTAGCATTCCATTATTGGCTGCCAGACAAGAGCAAAATGCAGTTTAGCTATAGAAAACTTAAGTAGTATTATGCACAACCCTTACACTTGCCAATTCTGAAAAAGCTCAAGCAATTTAAAAAAGGGTTAGCATTCCATTATTGGCTGCCAGACAAGAGCAAAATGCAGTTTAGCTATAGAAAACTTAAGTGAGAACTATCTTTATAGAAGTTTTTCTTTCTCATATTTCTTGTTAATAATGATTATGTTAAAACATAAGAGGCATTCCCTTCTCAATAGGTTTTGCAGATTTTTACGGCTATGTTGAAAACCACTATAAAACTCCTTTGGTTATGTAAAGAGATTGGATTCATATTTCAGATTAGGAAGGTGATTGAATGGGAATTCATTCAAACATTTAGTACCCAATCGGAGTCACTACTATCTGATTGTTTTCACAATGCTTGAGGTTGGGATGGTGGAAGCACTAAAATTGAATGACTCTAGAGCCCATGTACAATATATGAAAGCTAAGATAGTAGGAAGATAAGGAAGAGCAATGGCAGTAACCACAAGGATCAGCCCTTTGGTTGCTTGTTTATGTATTGTTGTTGAAAATAAAATATTTAAATCACTAGAAACCCAAATTGAAACCCGTCATAGAAAACCCATGTTTTGAGTTGTTTACAACATAGTTAGATTCAATGCAATGCAAAAATAATGGATGGGAAAATGATCTTATTGTCCAATCATGAATTTCCATGATTGTCAAGACTAAAGATATATGTCCGGAATATCCCCGAAATATGTCCAAAAAATCCTTGAAATATGCTCAGAACATCCCTGTAATATGTCTGATATGTCATCCCTATAATATGTTCGATATATCCGTGAAATCTCCCTAGAATGTCTTCGAGATGATGAACAAGTCCAAGTCCCCTACAAAGTCTTTAGCAATTTGGGTAAGTTTCCTAGGGTCCTTAAAGTCCACCATGCAACATCAAATTATTAAGAAAAATAATGAATCTGAACTAAAGCGATGAAATTAAAGAAATTACTCAAGAGCTCAAAATTAGTAAAGAGTGACAAGTCAAAGACTGGGTTTGAGGTCATCAATATCTAGAGTCGGGACTTAAAAGTTACAACTGAAAATTAAAATGGGCAATGAACATTGAAAATAAAATGAGCATCAAGGAGTCAATCTCATTGGCTGGTCCTCTACATCCATCCATTGCATGGCGCCATCGGGGCTATATTGAATGTCACTATTGAATTTGAATTTTTATATGAGATATTATGAGATAATATTGTATATGATATTCTATGATGGATTATATTGTAGCATATATGATGTTCTGTGATGAATGTATTATTACAATGATGAGTGTTCCATATATATAGAACATATGGTGACTATCCATGAAAGGATGTGTCCCATGGATAATAAATAACTACATATTTATTTTATAGATATATATATATATATATCACGGAAGAATCTTCAATGTTGTCCAAACATAAAACCTCCCTCTCAATGAGGGAGACATTCTACACAGCACCTCAAGTCCATAAGGTAAGCTGAGTGTGCCTCCTCAGAGTCAAATCCAACATGAACACTACAGGAGAATCTGCATGAGTGCTTCTAACTTCAACCTCCTTCTGACTAAGGAGACGATACATAATGCCAAGATTCTTGATTTGAACTCTGAGGCCAACTCTCTTTTACACTTGTCAATTTTGATGTTTGGACAACCTTAGAATAATCTATTAAAGCCTTTGGGAGGCTTGCTTTGTATCTACGGGAGCATTTTGTATGCAGCTCTATTCTTGTCTTGAAGCCATCGACTGTTCGGATCTACTTAGTTATTTGTATGGGAGTGCCCCTTTCTTATAATAAAGTGCTTGCTATTGGCATGGTTCCTATCTTGTGTATTGTTGATATTCTTCATATGATGGCAATAATGATTGTATAATCGTGAATTGTGTTGAATAACTGAATAAACCCTAAGGCGAAATGTTCATGGCCAACTGCATACATAACACTTAATAAACAAATCAATGGTTAGTTAGTGATTTCAAACAAAATGGCTTGGGATCATTACAACAAACTTTCTCCGGATCGTACTCTCTGTGATTGAGTTGAGTTGATCTGTGGAGACACTTATTGAGAAGGGATAAATGCATTTGGGCTTATATCCCAGCGTCCCATGTGGAGAGAACACATGAGGACATGTAAAGGGAGTTGACCCTTGGCGTCACACTATGGGGAGTTGACCTTAGAAGTGTTCCTAGAGGAATAGCCTCTAGAAGTCCACATGGGAGTGCCATGTGTGACAAACCTTTTTTTTTCTACTATGGTGGTTGTGTACCAGCTGGCTGGTACATGTCTCCACGGTGGTTAGTGTGCTACAATGGAAAATGCCTCCCTAGCTAAGAGTGTTGATGTTACCCCGACTCGGGCAAATCTTCTCCTAGATTGGGTTGTGGACTAAGGGAGATAGGATACACTTATCATAAAGGTGCACTTGTGAGTACGTGGGCCCTGAAGCGTGAGTCCTTCCTTGATCATGACAAGGAATGATATGCACTCGAGGTGCTTGATGTTTTTTTCCACATGTGGGTTAGCATCGGTGACATTCACTCACAAGTGTGTACTTGTGGTGAAAGATCCATGTGTGGTCTTTTTCCTAGTCATGGTGAGTTGACAAGAATGATAAAGACTCAAGATACTATATGTGCACATATTACATGTGGACCCGGAGTGAGCCTAATCTGAGAGAGAGTCAATTGGCTCAAAGGAACACCCATAAGAGTTTCTCCCTCAGTTCAGTGGGAAGAGGCGTCTCCCAAGTACGACAAACAAGTGTCATGGAGTCTAGGGTGAAGTTTGTATATGAAGGCAGGCTTGGCATGATGAAGAATGTCTTCCTCGTTGAAAGGGAGTGTTGATGTTTGGACAACATTGGAAGACATTCTCTTAGAATATGGTATAATATGATTATTGATTATTAAATATCATATATAATAAAGTAATGTGTAATAATTAGTTATTGATTATTCAAAGGATGCATCCTTTCATGGATAGTCACCATATGTTCCCTATATATGGAACACTCATCATTGTAATAATATATTGATCATATCTCCTATGAAGAAAAACAACAGTCAATGAGCCTTTGTTGAAGTAATCATCTACGGCATGCACCCAATTGATGTATACTTCTCCAACATAGCACCCAGTTGATGTATTCTTCTCGCACATAGCACCTCGGGTCTCCAACAGTCCTTTCCAAGTCACATGATCAAGGATGGACCACACTTAGGTTATTCTTCTTAGCCAATTCAACATGGCCATCAGAGAAGAATGCTTGATGTTAATACACGGAGAACATCAACACCTTGGGCCATTCACCACTAGCCAAAACCAACGGCTAATCTTGTGAGTGAATGTATATCCTCCTCAAGCCAATTAGTACGGCCCTACGGGAGGATG
Organism: Picea sitchensis; assembly: GCA_010110895.2. Lineage (NCBI taxonomy): Eukaryota > Viridiplantae > Streptophyta > Pinopsida > Pinales > Pinaceae > Picea > Picea sitchensis. The sequence goes on from SNQJ01S0086824.1 coordinate 3,552, forward strand.
TCTACCCGATGCTAATAAATGGAGATCATCAAAGTCTGGGCCATTCACCACTAACCAAATCAGCATGGCTAATCCTATGAGTGAATGTATCATTATCCATTGGTCAAATCAACATGACCCCCTTTGGGAGAATGTTTGTCAATGAAACCACTTGGGCTCTGTCGACACCTAGAGTCTTTTCCCCTCCTTTTCAAATCAACATGACTAAGGAGAAAGACTATGCTTGGGCCATTCACACCACTAGCCAAATCAGCATGGCTAATCCTATGAGTGAATGTAGCATGACCCCTCTGGGAGAATCTCTACACGATGTTATTCATCTTTAGGTGTGGTGGAACTTCACAACTCCATCATATCTCCGATGAAGTCCTTGAGAGGCTTAAAGCCCTGTATGCGGCTTACAATACTTATTTTGCTCTATGCACTTTTACCCTCATTTGTCTTGAGATACTCCTGCTCAACCAGCAGGATCCACGGTGATCCCATACTAAGCGGCATCCAGTACTCTTCTGATCCACTGCCTGCACCCGGTCCAGAGTATGTATAACTCGTAGTTTCCGCATCTCCATCGAGGCATATCTCGATCAAATCCCTCGCCTACATGGGCATCTCAACGATGGCTGGGTTGTCAGCAATGTACATGTCTAAAATCCAAGGTTAAAGTCCACATCGGAGTCCTTACATTTGGCTTCCTTCCAGCGGAAACAGGGAGATCCTTTCGGAGTTCTCCATCTCCTCGAAGTTCCCCAGCCTCTTGCCACTGTCAGTCCACGAGGAGTCTCTCCCATCGGGCGTGGGAATCCTGAGAGAGATGTTTATGAATGAAAATCCCTCTAAACAGTTACTCTCTCTTAGATGGGACCACTCTGGTCTTGCATGCTCCCCTTTTGAAGCTTGACTCCCTTTGAGGCTTTATAGTCTTTGGAGTCATTTGCTCCCTCTGCATGTCCTAACCTCCTATTCTTCTTCATTACATTGATGTGCACAATTATATGTTTGGATAGCCTTGCTTCATGTTGCTTCCTGCTACCATCATTATGGCTCTTTCTTAGAGCTAATGCAGTGACCTTCAGAACAAAACAAGAACAACAAAGCATCTCCTAGAGGACATCAATTTATCTTGTGCACAACTATATACAGTGACCCTCAAAATTATACATCTTCTACTATGACCAACACACATCCATCATACTCAATATTCATCACGATTAACCATGTTGATTTTCTAGTGTTAAAATAGACAAGCTGAATTTCCGCAAGTTGTAATTACTTCCAATGATATATATGATATTACTGTAGTAAGCTCTGAAGCGTTACTAGTGTTTACTCAGAGAATTTCGTACTTGACGGTCCTCTTCCTTAGATCCCTTCCCGTGTTGGAGAGAAAAACATGTAATCTTTGTGCGTAACGGTTTATTTTATAGCAATGTGGTGAAAGTTATTACGTGGTTGTTCTGATAAACTTTTTGCGTGATCGTGATATAAATTTACCGCAATCACTATTTTTGTTGTTCATAATCCATTTTTGAATCGCGATGGATTCAGCATGCTGAAAAATACCTGGGGCACTCCCGGATATTCTGAAATAATCACTTAAATCTGAGAATCTAACAATTTCTCACCAGTTTTGGGCAAATATCCCGGAAAAAAATCTTCATTTAATAGAGATCTTTAGCCTACGACATATTAAATTAATCCAAAGAGACACGTCCCTTTGAAAGTGCATTAAATTTCTTATAAATAGTTGGAGAATAGATTAATTTGGTTATAATCCATCCACATAGTATTTGACTTTGTTAAATTTTTCCTCCATAATTCATACGATTCTTTGCATAAATATATGTAGAAGTAAATATGCATTACATCCCTCATATTTAGGTAATTAGACATTTTACTAGAAATTACTACCCACCATAATTTATGGAATTCTTTCTATAATTTAGGTAGGAGTAAAAGTAAATAAGTTGTAGATAGAGATTATAACAACCCCATAAATTTAACACTCCCAACACTTTGCTCTACTCTCATTTTCCTGTTACTCCTGTAGGAGTCAAAGCCAGATCCTCCAATACCATGTTGAATTTTTTATATGAGATATTATATGAGATAATATTGTATATGAGATTTTGTGATGGATTCTATTATATATGATGTTCTGTGATGAATGTATTATTACAATGATGAGTGTTCCGTTTATATAGAACATATGGTGACTATCCATGAAGGATCGTCCCTTGGATAATAAATAACTACATATATATATATATATATATTGTATTATAAATATCATGTTATATATATATATGGAAGAATGTCTTCCCTATGTTCAAACATCAACAACTATGTGAGGTAGGTTTTTAACTTTTTAATAAAGTTGCTTTTGTTTTAGTTGGGATCATCTAAAGCACCTTGCAGAAAACGAGCCCCACAGGGAAAATGCACCCCTTAAATCTCCCTCGTTTCTCAAAAGAGCTGACATGAAACATTTCCCCAAACACCCAATCCAGAGTGCATAGGAAGCAGTGCACTACCTAGGATGTGTCCACTATAGGAATACTGATGACCCCAATGTTGAATAGATTGTTATTTGTAAGCTTCGAAATTTTCCAGTGACTCCAATAGAAGAATCTCTACTTGGATTGGTTTTCCCCTTACCCAGGAGTTTTCAGAGTCATTGCCTAGAAAATCCTTGTGTCAAATGTGTTAATATGTTGTCTAATGTTCATTTTATTTCCGTTGTTGTTTCAGATCTTAGTCATTTGTATTTCTGCTCATAAAAACACAATTGAATGTTTTGGGTTGACATACATTACTGTTTAAGTTTTATTGGAGGTTGAAATTAGTGTTTGGCTAAGTGTTTGCCTAGTTTTAAGTGAAATTTCTACATGGTATGAGCTTGGGCTATGAGGTTGATGAATGAATTAGCACTTGGATGCATGATGAATTTGCATGGGCTTTGCTTGGAAAGAAGAAGAGAAGAAAGGAGTCTTTTCCGTTGGACAAGAATGACTTCCAATCTCAAGTTTGAGGATAGGTTGGAGATCTCAACTACTGCAGTGGAAGGTGAGGATTCTGATTGTTCTTAGGGAACAAAGTTTGAAGTTGTGAGTACCGGTGACACTACAGCACAGCCGATTCCACTTGCCCTGGCTTAGCCCATGAGGTGAAGGAAGCAAGGGTGGAGAGGATAATCTTGGATGGAGTGAGAGACCAGCTAATTGCACATTTGGCTAAGAAGATGTGGGATGCACTAACAAACCTGTACGAGAACAAGAACGAGAATAGGAATATAGCCATGAGGGACAAGCTCCACAACACTAGGATGGCCAATGGAGAGAGTGTGGCCACCTATGCCACTTGACTTAAACAAGTGAAGGGATGAGTTGGCAACATAGGAGATTATTCCAAACTTCAGGAAGTTAGTGCATGGCCTCAAGGCTTCACCAAAGAGTGGGATGTTTTGTTGAAGTGTGTGGTGGGGAGAGAAGCTCCCCATATTGGAGAAAACTGTGGGATGATTTTACTTGGGAGGAGATTTGGGAGGGATTTCAAAGTAGATATCATGAAAAGGCAGAGGGTGGTGCGGAACAAAGAAATATGTTGCTCTTGTAGGAAAGAGCAAAGGAATAACAAGGAAAAAGGAGGATAAAGATTTAGCCACTCACGGCTAGTCAATACTCAGCAGAACAAAGCTTGAGGCAATTATCAACATCAAGCTGAGGTTGTTGAGTTAACTAAGAAATTCGAGAAGAAATTCTCTCTAATGATTTTCCCTTCAGGCAGTGGTTGTCCAATGTTCAAGGACATTGAAGCGTGGTTCGTGGAAAATGGAGCTTCCCGACATATGACAAGGATGAGGTCAGTGTTCCTTAGTCTTTCAAAGATAGACTCAAACTGCTATGTGGAAAGTGGGGCTAGCTCCAGGCTTGCAGTGAAAGGGGTTGGAAATGTTAGATTCCGGCTAGAGTCGGGAGGTTTTGGAAATTGGCGAGGGTCTTTTTATTCCAAGATGGCGATAAATTTGCTCTTCTTGTCAACTTTGGAAGATTAATCGTTGGAGTTACAATCTTAAATGGATGGGTATTTCTACTATATCTAGGAGTGCCAAACCTAGCGATATTGCCTAGTGTTAGGCATGAGAGGTTATACAGGTTGCTAGTACAGTCTGTGGTTAGATCCAATGGATTCTTGGATTCAAAATCCGTGTCAGTGTTAAAGTGTGAGCGGGTTGCTCGGGAGAGTGAGTTGATACCGAGGACTCAAGCCTCTTCCAGTACTCTCAGAGGACTCATCTGGTATGAGATGACACATTTGGATGCTCAGAGGAGTGAGGGTACTCCTAGGAGCATGTCTTGGATAGATAGGTCTCGGAAGCGAGCTTGTGAGTAGCGAAGGCTTCAGGTTCGGTGGGAGAAAGGCTTTTAGTTCGAGAGGAGCATCTAGAAATGACAGAGATGATTGGGTTGGAGGCAGATCCACGGTGGAAGTGCCAAAGTACCTCTCCCTGCAGCTAAGAGAGTGTTAGTTTTTAATAACTTGGAGAGTACTTTTTACATTGTGATTACTTGACGCCATGCAGAAGTGACCGACATATTTCTCTCTAGTGACTTGACTTTATAGAGTGATTTTATAAAGTCAAGTTTGGTCTTTTATTTAATGGGTAAAGGTGACTTTATAATGTTTGGATCACTTAAAACCTCAATGGAAGACTAAGTCATGTCCATTGATCTTGTGGAGCAAGATCAAATCTCAGCCCTTGAGACTAGGGTTTGGGCAGTTACACATTAAAGAATGCATAAAGCAGCCTTAGAGAAGGAGGGTTTTACTTTTCAAGGAGAGAAAGTGAAGGTGACATTTTCAAAGGTGGGCTAGAGAGGAAAAGAGTTACAACAAAGGGATTGGCACTCATCCCAAGGAGAAGGTGCACACATCCCAAGGAAAGATTCAGCCATTAAATTAGTCTGTACAGCAGGGCATTTAAAGCAGACTGTACAGCAATAAAGACAGTCTATACAGATTACTTTGGCACAGAAATCAAGGCATTTTGGAGTGCCGATTTTGAGACAACTGCCAAGGATTTCAAGGCATTTGCTGTCGGTAAATCCGTACTTTGTACCTGAAAGTACAGAACCTGGGCATGGATTTCGAGGGTGCTATTACAGCAGTTAATGGGTCGGCCTTACTTTGCTGGTTGACTATTCTTACTGCACAGAAATTGAGGTGTTGTTTTGGCACGAATTTATAGGAGTTTGGAATGTGTACTTGAGATAAGTACAGCTGTATTTAATGCTGAATAGATTGTTGTTGTAAACTCAAAATTTTTCCTGCAAGCTCAATAAGAAGAATACTCTCTTGGACTGGTTTTCCCACGTTGGGTTTTTCCAGGGGCATTTCCCAGAAAATCCTCGTCTCAAATGTGTTAATATGATGTCTACTGTTCATTTTATTTCCACTGTTGTTTCAAATCTTAGACATTTGTATTTCCTGCTCATAAAAGAGAGTTGAATGTTTTGCGTTGGCATGCATTACGGTTGAAGTTTCACTGGAGGTTGAAATTGTTGATAGATACAGCTATGGGAGCCATCCTCCAACTTACAAACCTGAATGTAGGAACATATAACACCAACTATGTAAGTCTTTCTCTCGACTTACAAACCTAAGAGAAAACCACTAAGAAGGGTACACGGTTCCTACCTAAGACAGAGTTAGAACCTAGAGATGACCTCCTCCATTCAGAGAGGTGAAAAGAACTCCAGATGATTATCCGATGTAAAAGCAATCTATTGGCGAGCGATGCCTGCATGCACGTAGGCGAGCACAAAGAGTGAGCGATAGAAATCAAATGTTGGGCATGTCATGAGAACAGAAATGAAGATGATGTGATGGCCTCCTCTGAGCAGAAACAAAGTTGACGAGAAGAATCCAAATCGTTCTCTTGTATGAGGCAATGGGAAAGAAAATCTATAGAGTGGACATGCATGTGGACAAGCACAAGTGAACATGTGGAGACTCAGTCCCATCAGTAGCAAGGCAGTCCATGTGTAATGTAGTGAATAAGGTCCATGGCATCCCTATGGATGTGTACCCTAGTGGATGAGCACTAGTGGGTGTATCAGATCCTTTGCTATATGTTGTTCAAAGAGTTAGACCTACCTGTAACCTAGTTGTGTGTAAAAAGGAGTGCAAGATTCGGCCCTATCTTATTGTCTAAAGATAAACTGTAAAAGATAATTGTTATTAATAGTAATAGTAATATTAATATTGGTATTATAATAATAAATAAATAGCCTTACTTAGAAATTGAGGTCGAAGCCCTATTGTGCCAATAGACACTTTAGTTGATAGGACAAGTCTAATGAAGTAAGAAATGCTTTCATTGTAGGCACACACACACTTGTGAGTTTTGGAAATTCCAGCAGAAGTACACTTCTTGGTCAAAGTTGCACTCTCGGGCACACTAGAGTAAGTACACTTCTTGGTCAAAGTTGCGCACCTCTCTTGGGCACTAGAGTTCTAGGGTTTTGTGCACCCTCTTGTGTGCTAGGATATTCTTGGTGGTGAAAGGTCTTTCTCTTGAAGAGTATAGCAAAGGATTTGGCTGGGTTTTTCTCCCTTGTTTGAGAAGGGTTTCCCAGGATACACCTTGTGTTCTTGTGCATGGTGATTCTTCATGTGATCTTGGTTGCTGCAGCATTTATGGTTATGGTTAATTGTTAAAATGAAATGAACTTCATGCTTAACCTAATGCTATGAAAAATCAACAGAAATTGTTTGGCTAAGTGTTTGCCTAGTTTTAGGTGAAATTTTCTACAGGTACCACGGGCAAGTAGAGGGGAGGTGGTATGGAAAGAAGAGGCATGACAATGAGAGGGGAGGGCTGAGAGAAAGAGGACAAGGGAGAGGCTGGACCTGTAGGGTGATGCGGGCTGGGCATCGTAACTCACAGGTCACGGCAGCAGCAGCTTATGGAGGCAGCAGCTCGTGGGTCAGGCTGGCAGCTATCCAGTTACAGGCCACTGTAACAGCAACTTTCACTTGGATTAATGCTCAAATCTATTATGCAAAATATCCCTAAGTAGAATTGGATCACCACAAGAATACCCATGTGATAAGGATTGGATCACAGCTATTCAAACTTCTGAGTCTGCAAAGGAAATTCAATATCTCCGTATTTCAAGGCCATGCACATTACAATATTGTATAAATTAGTGAATATGATTTCAGATGAGAATTGAGACAAAAATATATAAATAAAAATTGAAGAGACAGGTTCAGTATAGATCACTCTTTACTTCCTAATTCAGAGGTTTATAATGAATTTTTTTATTCTGTTTTCTGGATGTTAGATTCATGAGAGATTTTTTGTTGTTTCCCTGCCTTGTTTATAAACTTGGAATTCTTATTAGTCGGTGTTTCGATCATTGCCGATCCTTAAAACCAGAGATCCAAAAGCTTCAATGAAATGAAAAGGATCAAGAAACATAAGATAATTCAATAAACTATATCCTGATATTTACTGTATAACAGAATGGCAAAAGATACTGGGTGCAAAAGAATTGCTTACATCCATGATTGTGATTGTTGAGTCTGGTAGCAACAATCGACCAACAGAAGTAGACCTTGTCTTCAGAATCAAACGAGATGCCAAATCCTCCCTTTCAAGAGTATCAAGCTGCATAATTAATATCAATGTAAGAGCAATACATACACTAGTGACTATAATACAACAACAAAACATCTGAAGGTCGCGTCTTTGCATTTACAAGATTGGATAATTACTATCCTTAGCTTAGAGGCTGTGAACCAGAAACCATGGCCAGTAAGTGTAGAATGCAGTTTTCTTTTCAAAACATTTCCAGATGTAGGAAATCGTTTCTGAGATATTTCCAGAAGGCCAGAAACGGCTCAACAGTTTCCATCCATTTCTTGGCAGTTTCCACTTATTTTAATTTTAGAAAAAATATAAAGAAACAGGAAAAATGGTTTTCTAACCCTACCCGACCTTACTAACCTCAAAGTAAATATTTTAAAGCATAAAATCCTGAAAAATAAAACAAAGAAACATCATGACAGGTGAAGGGCAAAATCAATAGTGCAAAGAGCAGGGCTTTCTGACAACAGCGAGAGCAGTTTTTTTGCAGAAATTTTCTTCCAGAATACCATTTCAGGCACTTCCCCCATTTAGTGCAGTTTCCTAAGAAGTCTACCCCAAATCTCCTTCACTTACTAGACCCAGACCAATCCTATTTCCACAAACTCATTTCCTTTTGTTTCACATTTCCCTTTTGCCACACATGGGGACACACTGCCTGTGGGTAACGAGTGAAATGTGGAGTATTTTTTCTCACTTGGGATTTGAGTGGAAATTGAGAATTTATATGAAAATTACTACTTATGTCTGTCATTCCATGGTCTAGTGAGTGAGTTGGGCATCCCTATGATAATGACCAAGGTTCAAACTCTGTCGAGCATAGAGCCCCGATGATGTGTATGAGTTATTTGACTGCACAATGTTAAAGTGGGTTTACTGTGATAATACAGAGTTGGAGTGCATAGCTCCCCACAAATAAAAAAAATTAAAAAGCAGTTACCCCTACCAAAAAAAATTGATCAATAAATACAATTGTCTCAATTCAGGCTAATGCTCGATAAGCTATTTTATTATGCTAAGAGATGCTTACACCAACGTATGCTATTGTGGCATGCACATCTTCCCACTCAACTAAGTCAATTTATGCTTCTTAATAGCTGCTAATGCTTATAAAAGCTTAAAAAATGAATATTCCATCCCCATCCATGAAGCTAAATCAAGAGCTGAAGAAAGGACACTCATTATCAATGAAAGTTCACACCTCAAGTGGGGCATACCAATCTTGGAAACAAAATCACCTACAGTCAAATAGAACATCACTAAAATTGCAAGTCATTAATATTAAATATTAAAAAGCATATAATACTACTTCCGCTGTAGGATTTCTACAAAGCAAGTGAGTCAACCAACGAGCTTCATAGTGTTCTTATTGCAATAACACATCAGCCATGAATCATGGATACCTGACTGCAGTAATAGCAAGAAACTTTACAAAGAAAATGTTAAATATCTCAAAAATGTATATATATATATATATATTTCCAAGGAAAACTTTGCAGGACCCCCCCTCTTCCCTAGAATATTTGGATGGAGGGTGGTTCAACTGCCAGCCACAATAGCTGATGGTAACCTAGAAGGAATCAGTTAGACTAGAACCAGAGACGTCACAGTGAACTCCACCTTGAAAAGGCCCTGTTAACACCAAATCTACCCTTACAAATCTAAGTGTTAATCTCCACTACATATTCATGGACATCATTCGGGGTGAACTCATGGTTACAAAGTTCACCATTCAGCATCAATGGTTCGCTAAATCACATGACACAAGGACATGGGTGTTAGCCTCTAACTCTTATACAATCATGAAGTCCTAGTATACCACCTTTGAATTTCGCATTCTAGGATATAGTTTTATCTTAAGTGTGTTTCTAGATTCCTACTTTGATTATGGCTCAGTTATTTTATGGTGATCATTTCTGCTAGGAGAGGCATTCAGTTTATGGCTCTGTTATTTTCTTAGGAGAGGCATTCAGTTTATGGCTCAATTATTTTATGGTGATCATTTCTGCTAGGAGGAGGGCACACTTGTGGAGAGGGTTGATAGCTACCTGGTAGCAGATCTGCTTGGAGGATTCGAGCTCTGACAGTTTCAATGGAGAGGCAACACAGGAGAGCACATTCCTGTGGAGGGATTTCTTCATTGGATCACAGAGGAGCTAGAGCGCTTCACTTCAGTGCAGAGGGCAACAAAGGGAGAGGGCACACCTGAGTTTGGGCACTTCTCTTTGTGAATCATGTGGCAAGGCTTGTGAGGAGCTTGCTATGTATACAGATTCCATTGAATTGTATTACTAGTTGTATCT